>CAEMYA010000115.1:2105154-2149081 GCA_903131615.1 Diplodus sargus
CTTTGGGGCAATATGTAGTCACATGATAATAAACTTAAACAACAGGACTGCAATCTACTGCTGACTGAATACCAACATCACTGACCACCGTTAAAGCATAACTCTCACCAAAATGCAACCTAGGGTCTTTTTGTGAATGTACCCGAGTCAAACTTCCATTTAAAAGCACAATTACGACTTTTAAGATTGACCGTATTTTCGTTTTTGGGTCAAAATCATTTTCTATGGGAGTGCTGAGGGCACTAATATGATAGCATCAAAATCATTATTTTTAACACACTAAGAAGGCTCGACACAACATGAAACTTTGCTCGTAGTATCACCAGGGTCTCACATTAACACGAGCATTAAGAACATTGTTTGTGTACACAGAGTTTACTAAAAAGAGAGTTTTTGAGCAACTCACATTAGCAGTTGTTTTTTCCGCTCGCTGCCATCTTGCCAGTGGAGAAGTGTCGATCTCCGAATGCGACATAACATAGAGGAGAGTTAAGGTGGAACGCTCCTAAAGCTTACCTCCATGTAAATACACGGATAATTAAGTTTTTTAAGTTTTGTCGTTAGCGAAAAACAACATTGACCTTGAGGTTGAAAAAGGAGCCACATATGGAGTCCATTCATTCGCATTCGGAAGTCGACACACAGATCGAGCGAAAAAACAACTGGTAAAGTAAACTCTGTGTACACAAACAATGTTCTCAATGCTCGTGTTCGTGTGTAGAGACCCTGGTGATACCATGAGCAAAGTTTCATGTTGTGTCGAGCCTTCTTAGTGTTTTAAAAATAGCGATGCTATCATATTAGTACTCTCAGCACTCACATTGAAAATTATTTTGACCTGAAAATGGGTTTGACTCTGGTACATTCACAAAAAGACCCTAGGTTGCATTTTGGCGAGAGTTTTGCTTCAAACTTTTCTCGCCAAAATGCAGAGGACATGGATATACCTCCAACTAAGGTGAAGGTGAGGGACATAGCTCTGCTAATGGGACTGGTGCAGTAAAATCCTTGAAGGTGTTGGAATTTGGTGTTAAAAACATTCAAACCAAACTAAAATTATCAACAGAATGTAAACGTTGATGTCCTTGATGACCTTCATGACCACATCCTCCTTCCCGTGGTCTAAAGCTCCTGTGGTATAAACGCCAACACTCTACCAGTGCTTCGAGCCTGCAGACACTGGTACACTGGTGCACTGCTAAACGAGCTAACTGAGCTAACAGCAGCTACAGTTATTAACAGTTAGTGGTGATATGCTGCCCCCATTTGTTTGGATTATGAATGTTGTGAAGGTGTCCAATTCTTACATATTCCACCTTTAAACACCATTTATAAAATTCTATTGCTAAAAAAGTTCCCAGCCTCCCTTCAAAACAACCAGAGTTGGAAATGAATGTCCTCTCACACTGAGTTAAAATACATCAGTGTGTTTCCCTCTGAAATGCTGCCAAATGATACACAACACACAGAGCACAGTGAGGGAAATCTGATCACATGACGGATGACAAATGAAGGTCAGTCTCTGGTGGAGCGACACTCAGACGGTCATCTGATACATCATTTATCTTCATCAGCGTTGCTTAATCAAGAAAAGCCAAAATTCATATCTTTCTCACTGTTTTTGAACTTGTAACCATTTGAATATAAATGTATTACTGGCACCTGCTCACAGTATGTTTGAAATGTGAAAAATCTTACATCTTGCCCAGATCTTGTAGGAACAGAAAGGCATTACTTGTTCCAGATGTTTTCACGTCTGGATCAGCAACTTTGTGCTTTGAACAACCTCGATCTGGACCTTCGAGTGTTTGATTTACACCTGCTGTTCACTCAAATGCTGTATTTATTTTGAGCTACGGTAAAAGGCATTTGGCTCATTTAAGACTTATTTCTTTATTTGTTGCTAATCACATTACTACATTCTTATGACTAACAGCACAGAGGGAAGCTTAGCTAAAACAATTTCTTAACCACATAAAATGTGTCTCGGTCTACCCTTACATGGATGAAGCGGTGATTGGCTCAGGGTTGGGTTGTGGTAAGGAGCGGCCTGTGCCAAACATGGTTTAGATCTAGTGTGTGAGGATGCCAAGGGCACACAGATTACTTTGTGGTAACACACACAACCATAGTTATGGAGGACTAAAATGCCCAACCGAAGAACTTCCTTGCTTAGAGTTTTTACTGAGTTACTGAATTGAATTCAAGTTTTGAGTTTACAATGTAAGAAAGAATGAAATTCCTAAATAAGGTGCGCAAATCAAATTATTGCTCATCTCTTCTTCACATCAACTCACATCTGTTGATGTTATGTTGCAAAAAGAGGGGCAAAAGTCTTTTTATTAACGTATATTAGGTTTATTAAGTATAATGAACTTGCTGAAAGTTAGATGAGAAGATTGATACCACTCTCATGCCTGTATGTTAAATAGGAAGCTACCACTAGCAGACAGTTAGCGTATCTTAGCTTAGTTTCACTTAGCTAAACATGACAATTGGAAAAAGGGGAAACAGCTAGCTAGCTCAATAATAGATAAGTATACCTCATTTAAATAATCCATGCACAAAATATGCTTTAAAGACAAGATGTTGTAGTGTAATGGGAGGTTTTGCTGTGTCTTCAGTGAGCTGCAGTGACTTCCCGTTGTCCTGTCGTCACCTTAAGGATGCCAGGTAACCTTTAGAGACCCTGCAAGATGTAACATGCTGATGAGTGAGCTTTGGAGGTGTTGGTAGCTGGATTTTGTTGCCTTTGGACGGAGTCATGCTAATTATTTTTCTGTGCTAATCTAAGCTAACTAGCTGCTGCCTATTATTTCATATTTAACGGACATATATGAAAGTGGCATCAATCTCCCCATCTAACTCTCGCCAAGAAAGTAAGTGCATTTTCCCAAATTTCAACGTGCTGCTTTATAAACTGTAGGTACACAAATAGTTACAAAATTACAGAATCAGGAGTGAATATTGTCTTGAATCATGCAAGATATGACCGTCATGCATACACACACACACACACACACACACACACACACACACACACACACACACACACGCGCACACTCTCACACACTTTTAACTTCCTTTGTGTTTTCCCAGAAAGCTCATGGCCTTCACAGTCGGTATGGTAGTAATTTGGCAGAAGCTGCTTCAGGCCATGCCAAAGATCAATTAAAGAGTGTGTGAATGCATGTCGTGGCGTGGTTTTGTGTAATTAATATATTGGTGTTTTGTGTGTGTGTGTGTGTGTGTGTGCGCGCGCGCGTGTGTGTCGTTGTGTTTGCTAATGAGAGCTTTCCTACATAAAAACATGTTTAAGTCTTTAAAATGAAGGAGGTTCTAAGTGATGTTTGCCCTTTTGATGTTTATACAGAACACAGGACTATAAAACGGGATTATGTAAGAATAGCGAGATGCATATTCACATTTAGAATCAACAGATTTTATGACAACATCTATTTACAGATAAAATATTAGTATTGCGTCTCATCACTAATTCCCTGCATGACCTAATGTTCTTGCTGTAAACCCTTTTATAGAAAAGTCCAACCACGTTGTTTATCATCAGCTCAGCTGTCTCCTCATGATTCATAAAATGTGTTTTTGTAGAGCGCGTAGATTTTTTTTATCCATTTGTTTTTCGACCCTGTAGAAACTCAACTTGGAAAAAGAGAGGGGTTGAATAGTGTGTGCCACTGCAAACCAAGGGTTGTTAAATGTAAGTGTTTCTTTCATGTGTATTATGTCAATATGTGTCTTATCGTGTTGAGATTACATCTATAATAACTCATGTCAGGATTAGAAAAGGATGCTGGGGGGACGGGAAACCATTGTTTGAGTTTGCATATTGCCATTTTATTTGTAAGTGTGAAATCACTGGATATTTGTTCAAAATTGTTTCAATCTCAATGAAAACGTAAAGTTGCAACATAAACTGAGTAATTGAGACCAGAGGACACTAGTCAAAGCAATGATAGCATCAACAAACAGAGTTAAATCCAATTATTTTAAATGTTCCAAGGTTGAATTTCAGAAGATTTTCTATCTTTTCTGTTGTACATAAAATACAGGAAACATGGAGCTCTCAGCAGCAACTGAGAGCTGGTGTTTCTTTTTGCAAACGTGATCGGAGGTAAGAAAGCAATGTGGAAAGAGTTTGTGGTTTCTGGAAACAATGTTGTTCAGCTGTGTTCCTCAAATCACCCTTCAGACTATGTTTATCTACCTGCCACCAGCGAACCGGAGATGTCATCACGCCAATTTGAGCCGATGCTGGAGAGAGACTGTGGGAACAAGGCTCAGTGATGAGCCCTTGATCCTTTCGTGAAGCCTCAACAGGTCCCCGAAATGAGGGCAGCACACTGACTGACTCTGTCCCTGTCACTGCTGTGGCCCTGCTCTGACCCAGCTGCTTGTGATCATCTGCAACGAGAGACAGAAACAGAGAAACAAACAAGACTCTCAGGGAACCTGTAGTATTGACAAAACAGTATCACTACCCATTACGATAATTTAAGACTTTCGTTTCACTACACGTTCCGTACAAATTCCCTGCCTGTGTTTGTTGTTGATCCAGTTTTTGGGATGTTATGACCTGCATCCACCCTCCAGATGATTTGGATTAACTGTACCACGACCTTCACAAATTCAAATCGGCGTACAGTGTGTACTAGTGTAGGTGAGATTTCCTGGTGAGTCGGGGGGATGTGAAGTTAGTTTTACTCAGGATGGATTAGGAAAAAGGGCAAAACCAGAATCCCTCCTCTGGGGCCTAGAAAGAATCACTGTTTGTCAAGGGGTTTGTTGCCAGTTCAGTTTCATTTATGCTTCATTTCAGATCCACTAGAGCTGCAGCCCAGCTCCATATGGACTAAATATTATCAGGTCCTCAGCATACATAAGAAGATTGATGATAAGTTTCCAGCAGGACGGCCTGTTACACACATTGGTTTGATTGGACATTCATATACACGCTGAACTAAATAGGAGAGAAAACCTCATTGCTTACATGAAACAACAACATTGCCCCATCTAACTTGCATTGTCTGACGGGCACACAAGAAGATATGTATTTTACTTGGAACACCTCTAGCAACAATTTCAGGAATCATTTTTCATCCTGTTGAAGGCCTTGGATGCATCAATAAAACACACACAGTAGAATTTTGGCTGCCACTGTTTAGCAACTCTCTCCTTTAGAGCTTTTAAAACTAAACTGATTATCAGTAGTGGGAACAAACATTTTGTTACCAGGATTCTTTCCAGCACTTTAGAGAGAATACTTGCAGGGGTAAGATGTCTATAATTATCCATGCTATGTCATTTACCAGTGTTGTCATTAAACAGGCACTTTGTCCATTTTCAACCACCTTTGTCATCAGTACAACTTTGGTAATGTATGCAAATGAAAAGAGTTAAACTTTGCTTCACCCAGAGCCCAAAATAAAAGACGAAAGTCTGCCAAAATGCGTCATCTGGGGGATTTCTGACTGCTGTGTCAACTACAGATTGTTGTTTTGCATCTGCTATGTTCTGCTCTGACATGAATAACAATTGAATGATTTTATACAGTGTGGCTGTAGCTCAGATACTGAACCCCAAATTGCTCCTGATGTGCAGTTGACACCTTGCATGGCGGCCTCTGCCATCAGTGCGGGCCCTGCGATGAGCTGGCGACTTGTCCAGGGAGCACCCTGCCCCCGCCCAGAGACAGCTGGGATTGGCTCCAGCAAGAAAAACCTGCAACCCCATAAAAGGGATAAAGCGGTTACAGACAGTGGGTGGATGGACATACAGCTCATAAATGCTAAATAGGGGTGTTAAAGATTTTATTCATACTACTGAGAGTGAATGTCCCACTTTTAGGGTTAATTTAACTGATTATTTATTTCAACAAATTTAAAAATGCCACAACTTTACTCGATTTCTAAATAATATGTAGTTTAAAAAATGTAAACCTAAGCACACTGTACACTGCATATTGACATATATAGTACGTCACTGACATATGTGACAAATATTCTTATTTGTTAATATAATAATATTATTATTAATAATATTATATAAAAAATATGGCAAAACATTTTTCCAGCAGTCTTTGCACTCTGCAGTATTACACTGGTGTATTCTTGTTTTATAATTTACAGAAACAGTCTGACTTAACACGGTTTGTTGTTATGTAGTGATGCTTTCTATTTTGTTTATATCATAATATCATTTGTAACGTACTTGTATGTACAAAGTAGTCAAAGCACCAGTAGTTTGTTTACTTTTCTGCTCAGCTTTGTTGTTATTATTTGAAGGTGTATGTCTATTTCTGACCAAACACGAGGCTCAACGGAAAACTGGTTTCAGTTTTCCTTTCCTTGTGTACACATACTCGTGTTACCTTTTATATATAAGAAAAAGCTGATTCACACTCTGTTGGTTAGAGTCATGAGAGTTTCAAGCACATCTGACAAATTAGGGAAAAAAAACATCTACATCAGTCTGTGAGCAGAGCAGCGAAGTTCAGGCTGGAGGTAAACACCGCATGATTTGCTATCAGTGGTGTTACCAAAATGAGTGAGCTGGCATGTTATATTCGCTGTGTCACCACAGTACAGAGTGTACCTGGGGTAGAACTGTGCTGAGCAAGTTCAACGTGGTGGCGCAGCAGAAGTGTTAAGGTCAAGAGTGTGAGTTATCTGTCCATCTGCCTACGCTGCCTCCTGAAGCGCCACACAGCTGCACAGAGCGGCCGGCACTAAATCTGTCATACAGCACTGTACACTCATCCCTGCTTAACCGCTCAGACTGAAGACAAATGCAGGGCTCTCCACAAAGCTTTCCTAATCAGGTAAACCCCACCGGACCATTTATTATTAAATATGAACATTGTGAGATGTTCCTGTTAGTCTTTGAGTTCAGTACTTTGTGTGAGGGAGCACATTTTGATCTATGAAGACACTTGGAATCAGATGAATCCCATTGATTTCAACCCCCTCTAGCTGCAGCGTGCTGCCACTTGCATTTCATCATGGCGGAGAGACTGATGATGAAATGCAAATGAGATGAAGGGAAGGAGCGGTAGCGAAGAGATGGATGGCCTCAGCATCCTCAATCCAGATCAGTTTAAAGGGGCTACAGCGATATATAATTGATGCTGCCTCAGTCTCAAAGGTCAATCGCTACCTGATCAATAACCATCTGCCTGTTTCCAGCCTGGTCACTTTTATCTATTCTTAAATGGTGACCTGCCGCTAAAAATCGATCTGACCTATGACGGAGAGGTTTTATTAAAGGAGGTGAAGTACATTTTTAAATGTTAACCTCCATTTGCTGGCTGTATAGGCAGGGAGAATTTGCATCACAAAGTCAAAGCAAACACACAAAGAATGCCAAACAGCTGGATCTAAATTTAGAAACAAGGAGAAATGAAAAAAAAACAAACAAAAAAAACAAAACACATGTGGTGCAAATGGCCACAGTGTCACTTTGGATTAAATGAGGGTGGTCGAAAATGATTTCTTCATCAGTCTGGTCATGTATTTTCCATGGTTTGGTTCTGACAGATGAAACATATGATGTGGGAAACGGAGGAATTTCCGGTTAGCCAGGCAGGGAAGAAAATGTGATAACATTTGTGCTCTATTTAATGCCAACCAGCATTTAATTACAAGGTGGACTGGAGTTAAGTGTTTCTCACTTACTTTGGTGGCACGAGTCAGAAATAGAAAAAAATAAGAAGAAAATAAAGACAATCATGGCCCCCTTTTCATTTCCCTGCCCACCACCATGTGGCTCTTTGAATTGAGTAATGGTTTCCCAGTGTCAGACTGGATTAAATTTGTCTTCATTATTTCTTCATTTTTTTTCGTTCTCTCGGCGTCTCTCACTGATTTGATTTGATTTGATTTGATTTGACTCTGTGTTGATACAGTACCTTCAAGCCCACCTGTCTGTTATCAATAACATGTTTCACTGAGCAACATCCTCAAGGGGAACTTGATTTAGGGGACTAGATGACATTTTCCAAGATACGCATTCACTTTTGCACTGAGATTTGGGTGGAAAGACTGATACCAATCTTATGTTTGCATGTTAAATATTAAGCTGTTTTAAAGCTGTTGAAACTAGTAAACCACAGCAGCTTCAACCCTGCGTATGACCCTGCTGCCTTCGCCTCTAAAGCTTGATTAACTCATTAATCTTGTTCATGTGATACTTTCAAAATCCAAACTTAAAAACAACAATTCGCAATCTCTTGACTGAGTAGTTGCCAGGCAACAGATGATGGAAAGTCAATTTTGTTACCTTTGATGCAAAAAATGCGGGTGTCATCAATCTTCTCACCTAACTCTTAGCAAAGAAGGCAAATGAGTGTATTTCTAAAAGTGTCTAACTTAAACAGGGACATACAGCACATCACTCTCTTGGCCATCGGGACTGTGACCTGCAGAAAAGAGCAGTTCAAATGAATCCAAATCCAATTAAATTGACAGCATTCACCTCCCTTAACAAACAGCGCAGAGTAAATACTGCCAGAGCAAATAGTATTGAATGGAAATCAAGCCTAGCAAAAGATTAACACATTGTTTCTGGGCACATTTGAAACACTTGTTGGTGTTTCCAGGGAAAAGGTTAGCGGTGCGACTTGATTGGTGGGTTGGGCGCTTGTGTCACAATCAACTATTAATAACATCCCTGCTGATTTGATTAGTGGGTTGAGGTTCTTAAATCTTGCTCCGCTGCAGATTCACTTTAATTACCACTCCCCCTTCTTCCATTCACACTGACAGGGCCTCGCATTAATCACGACACAGAGGCGAGCCCTTCACTTTTATTACCGCAGACATCAGCAAAGCAACTGAGCACACGACCCATGCGGTTTGGTTGTGGGCACTGTCATGGGTCAGTCTTGTGCTACGTCTTCCAGCATATTTATTCACCAAACAGGCTGAATGGCTTTGAAAATGTGTGTGTCTTTTATTTTCTTTGTTTTAAAGGTCCAGGAATAGGAATATGGAAGTCGTATTAATCAAGTAGCTCATAAAGAAATGTGTCCTACACAAAGAATTTATGTTTTCCATTGCCATTCAGGCATACATTTTATGTCAAGGCAAATGGCCACCCAATTTAAACCACACCACAAGACAAGCACATTAGCCAACACAGCTGGAGACAGCCAGAGTCCCCTCACAGATTTATCGTATACGGGACTGTGTTATTGACTAAACATGGGTTTAGTTTGGCCGATGCAGTGTAGGGGAGATGTAGACCATTAAACATTGATATGGAAAACTGTCACTGGTTTTCCCTGTGACAGAAATGGTTTATGGGTAAAACAGCCACGGAAATGTTCCAGTTTTACTGTTTGTTAAGACAACAGGAAGAAAGAAGAGGACGAAATTCCAGTTCTCAGAAATCTCAGGAATATATCTGATTGAGAAACTGTCTGGAGATCCAGTTCTGGACGTGTTTCCTGGCACCTGTAGACTTCCAAGCTGCTGAATTACATCACGACATTGGACTGAAGGTTAACTGTGGAGAGAAATATGTGAACGCCTCTGCTGTCACAGTGTTCTTCCTCTGATCTTGGGGAATATATGGCACGATCATTTACCGGAGTCCAGAGAGCTCAGATGGTTCTGTGCTAAATATTTTTTAAAAAGGCTGACGTGTTCATTTTTAATTGAGCTTTAGCACTCAATCAAACGTGCGCTACTGTGCATCACATACGGAGCTGTTGTGCACATTTTGAGAAGATGGTCTGTGACAGGACGAGTGAATGAATAAAGGACAACATGAATGTCTAAAACAAGCCAAGCAGCAGGCAGGGAGCCTGTGCTTGTACTTGTGCTAAAACAGCATGCATGTCTGTGTTTGGACGGCCACAGAGGCTGGCGTCCCAATCATTGTAATTTCTTGCGTCCTTTTTACTTAAGATTTCATGGAGCGCTCGTCTCCCTCCAAGTTCCTAAACCCCAACAATTAAATCCTGACAGAGAACATAAATTTCCACATAACAGCCTCATTGTGTTGGCTCTGCTAGTGCTAGTCTCCAGTTACTGTGACATACTGATCCATTTCAGAGGGCCTGTTATCAGTGTCGCCCACTCTGGAGGCAGATAATACCGATGCCTTGTTAGGACATTGTCTTTGTTGTCCTGTTTTACTTTACTGGCCTGGAGGTCAAACCATTTATGAGGCTGAGGAAACAAAGATAGAGAAAGGAATTCATAATGTTGCATTCAGGCCTGAGAGCATTTCACAGAAACATTTGTTTCACTGTGCACAGTAGTGTCAGATCCTCGACCGGCCACTGACCTCGGTTTGAAAATCTTCAAGGCAGCAGTGGACACAGCAGGGAGATAACGTACAGCAGAGGAAAGATGTCCTTCAGTAAGACACGTCATCTGAGTTTTAATCAGTCTCCATTTTCCTAATGTTTGAATGTAATGATATCGCTCTATTTTTAGAAATATCTATGTTGTGCTATTACATTGCACTAATCGATAGAAAGAGGCATGTGGCAGCAAAAGTGGTATCATTCTTTTGTGTGCACCTCTGATACAGTGACAGTTCAGAGTGGCGCCCATTGACAGACTGCATACAAGAAGAGAAAAACGCCAACAAGTCTATAGAACACTTTGAGCTCTGTGAGGTAATGTTCACCATCTTTAGTTACTATTTACTTTACATATTTAAGGTTTTTACATACAAAACATATGAAAAGTTAATAATGTTGTACATGATGTTCACCAGTACTGCTGAAACGGTTAGCAAAACTATCAGAAAGTTAATTGAAAGAAAATTAATTATTTATTTTAACATGTTTTAATTTTGTATTGTTACGGTTTCACTCTGGGCGTTGGGTGGTTGCAACAGCATTTCTCACTATTATGATAAATTGTACAATTTAAGCAATTAATCAGTCCATCAAGGAAAAAACTAGTAAAAACAGTAAAATCCTGATTTTACATTAATACATGAGAAATTAAATAATCAAAAAAAACAAAATCAAATGACTTAATATATTATAGTATTGCAGTCACAGGGGACATTTTTCAGCCTTTGGTTCTTTTAAATTTCTCCCAAAGAGGAAAATCCAGTCATAATCTACTCACCTCTGTGCACATGGAACGTTTTCTGAAGTTGTGTAGCTCACAAAACATTTCTGAAGCATAACAGCTGCAACAACAACAAAAAAGCCGACATTTATAAAGCTCCATTCAACTCTTCTGGTGTAATTTTACACCCTCGATTCTGCTTGGAATCAGGCTGTGCGCTAACTCTTTTAGTGAAGAATTTGGCTTAAAAATGGGTTTAAATAACATATTTTGAGATCAGTTTGGGCCTGTGGAGCACTTTGATTGCTTCTTTGTAAGTGATGTTTTTTTTCTAGTTTAAAACAAGTCCGCATCCACTTCAGTTGTTCAGAAGAATTTCACAATAGAGTTATGGCATTCAGAGTTGAGTGTCCATCTGCATAAGGTACAGTACTATACCCTGAGCTGTAGATAATGAATGCATTTTTATATAAGTGCACTTAATCCTTTGAGTGACATCCTAAGCATGCTGAACTGTGCTATACAAATAAACTTGCCTTGCCTTGCCTTGCCTTGCCTAAATGCAGGACTTTAGCATTTCTAAAGTTTGTTATAATTCTTTTCCGTAAGTAAAGGATCTGAATACTTCCTCTGACACTGAATATGATAGAAGCCTATTTGACTCACTTCTGCTATGGGATAGTACTGTATCATATTGGTTAGTTCGTTACTTTTCCATCAAACAACTCTTTGTTTAGAATGAATGATAATTCTTTAATATCCCTTTTAAAATTTTATGAAGAACACTATAATAATTGTAAGCCTAGGTTTACTGAGAATAAAGGCTCTCATTTGTTCTAGCGCGGGCTGAGAAAATGTTTGGTCTGGAGAAGCTTCTGCGAGGTCTAAATAAAACACCTCACAGAATTAAAGTGATGTACTCCAGGACCTTGAGCTCGACACTTCCATTTGAAACTTTGAAAGCCTTTGCTTTCTTTCACAACATGTCACATTAGACGATCGAATGGTACAATCCACTGTAGCACTTCTGTCTAAACACCTTTGTTCTGTCTGCCCAATTGCTCCAGCGTATTTAACAGGTCAGGAAATCTTTTAGCACATTTGTTTCTGTGCAGGTATTTCTATTTTTACTATAGGCATAACATAGTTTACTGTCAAACACTGAGAAACCACCACCCTGAACAACCAAACTGTCCTCCATGTTGTTGGCTACGGTTGACAAATATTTGCTGTGTCACGTTATCTCTATCATTGTTGTTCTAGCTGTTGCACACAGTTGAATGTTGCGAGGCCGGCCCTGCTATTGCCTCTTCTTAGGAACCCAAGGTCTGCAACAAAACAGCATGATTACACCGTTTCCGACAAAATGTTAACCTTGACCTTCAACTTGAAATCTGTGTTGCCTCCCTGGATATACTTCATCTTACTATTGTCCCCGAAGAACACAGCTTAAATTCTTTTTTAATGTGTTTTTTAATGTTGAAAATATTGAGTATTATTGGATTTCACCATGTTGTGACTTTGCTATCTGTCTTGCCGTAGTGAGCTCTCCTCCCAGAGACGTACAGTAGGCAAAAACCCTAACCCAGTAACTGAATATTAGAAATGACCTCTGGGTTCCAGCCAGACAGTCAGACAGCAGTTTTTTTTTTAACAATTTGCACTACAAGGAGCATGTGTTTCAGAGTACTTGAACTTGTTTCTCTCCTTGACAGCTGGTTTGCCTCCCTCGGCTAAATATTCTCATGCAAACATTCCACTGTCTTTTTTTTTCTGGCCGGCCATTTCTGAGGCGCCCAGACAGATAGCATGTGGCTTTCCACTCATAATAGCCAGCATCTCCTTAAAATGATAATGAGGAATGCACATGTACGTGGCCCCCCTGGTCACACCGAATGCATTTACATGATGTTGCCTTGTTTGGCGTAAACTAGCACGTTGGATTTGTGAAAATAACTGTCATATCTGAATACCCTTGCTGTCATAAGATCAAAACCATTTTCAAATATTTGATAGAATTTTTGAGAGTTAGCCTGCTGGCAAACCAAAGTCCTGTCAGCTTCAAAGCTTCTGAAATGGTAAGAAATCTAACTGACATAAAAGCATGTGCTCTGCAGAAGGTTTTGGCAAAACGGGGGATTTAAGGAACGGTTAAACATTTTGTGGTGGGAGAGTTTTGAGTCTTGGAGCCAAGATGGAATACTTGTGTGCACATGCAACAAGAAAACTCATGGCTTTTTCTTTTTCAAACTTCGAGAAAAGATAGCGATCACACTCGAAACTCCATCTAAGAGCGCCTCAAAGGTCATCAGGTATGCAGTCGGAGGGTTTTTGTCTCTTTGTGGTCAGTGGACGGGGTGTAGAAGGAGCCTGAAACCCATAAACCCCAGACTTAGTATTGGAAGAGCCAATGGGCTGTAGAGGCCAAATGGCACCATTTGTAGGAGCAACTGATGAGGAAAATGGGGGCAACAGGGTCTCCTGTCAGAACGGCAGGAAAAACACACATGGCAGCCAAACGCTTGATTGTTGCACTTATAGTCTAAATGGGTACTGGGAAAGGAAGACAATCAGACATGGATCATTGGCTCTTTAGTCCAAGATCAACACACACTGAAACATGCCGATGTGTTAATAAAATAAATGTGTCATTCCAGTGTAATAGAAAACAATTTAATTCAACATGGACACCCCAATTAGCCGTGTCTGTTCTATCGGAATTCCTTCCATGGGCTTTGAAATAAACAGTGGTTTGGTCGGAACTGCTTCTGTTTTGACTGACTGTCTTTTAACTGTTCTGTGAAAAATAGTCAATGCTCTGTCCAAATGACTGACTTCGGACTAAAAATATCTCAACAACTACTGAATGGGTCTGACTAAGAACCCAACCCAATTAATTTCAAACACTGGCAGCTCAGTACTGTAAATCAATAAATCAATAAATCATGTATTAACTACAAACTGCCAGACATCGTACTTCTGTCTCTGTGTTCGTACATTTAAATCACTTTCTTAGAACATCCTGGAACTATCGGAAATCTCTCTGAATCACGTGACGATCGGCATTTTGAACTTCCGTTGTTGCAATTCTCTCTATTCAAGGGCTCCGGTGCTTGTGACCTGTCAGTCACAAGGTAGCCACGCCCTAAAGCATACCTTGCTTTAACGTCTATTTTACCATAATTTACAAAAGGAACGTCATATTGTATTGAGGCAGACTTGACAGAAGTGTGGAGACTATAAAGTCATTAGTAAAATTTTCACTGAGGTAGTAGATCAAATGAGAACTGAGGTCATTTCCTCATACGCTTACATACAATCAGATTTTTGTTTTTTTTTAAACCCCTGCTGTCCATTAGCAAGAATGCAGGTTTACAACACTTCTGCGCTGGTTTTGCTGTTCAGCCCCTGAAGCACCGTCCCTGTTTTATACAGTCAACTGTAGACTCACCCAAATATGTATTTTATTTAGTGTTGGGAAACTCCCAGCTCACTGTCTACTGGTGTGAAATGCATGTGTCTTCTTCACTATTTAAACATCTCTTTCTACAGAAATGCTCTCACAAATGAACCATGCTTCGCTGTTCAATCACACTCTATCTTCAAAGCAGCTGTCAGTTCACATACTTACTACTTTTCCTCCAAGTGCATGTCTTTCAAAATAAATCAATAGATAAAGTATGAAAATAAATAAAAACCCATTAATGTGTCAGTGCTGACCTCCTCTCTCCTTCCTGTGAACCGGCAGCCAGTTTGAGATGTTGCATTTACTCCGTTTCCAAACCACAACTTGTGCAACTATGTGTCCAGCTGGGCTGCCAGCTTCCCCGTAACATTAAAACATTAAAACAAACATGACCACCTGTCAGGCTCATGCAGCCAGGACCCAAAACCAGACATACGTGGAGGTTTTCTCCACACAGAATGGCAAACGAACAGAAGAAAAAACTGACATGTTTTCCTTAATGCAGCTGCAAAAACCTTCAGGACTTAACATCAGAGTCCTTGAGGAACATCTGGATCTCTCGTGTTTGTGAATAACTTTTCCATAGTTTTCCTATTAGCTTCCATAATATTCAGGTATTTGGGTCCAAAGTACAAACGCAGACAAATATCTCATAATCTAACTTAAAGGTATACTGTGTAGTTTTTATGACAACACAATTTCACACTGTTGGACATACTGCCACCTTTCCTGGCTTCATAGAGTGTTCTGGGGACCTTATTTTTCTTTGAGAACAGCTTCTTTATTCAGTTGCGGAAAATAAAATAAAATCTGCATTACTACTATCGCAAATATTAAGTTTGAACTTCTTTTCCAAAACTGCTTAGCTCCCCTTTAACGTAACCTTGCTTTCTTTCCTTCTGTCTCTTTTGTGATGGAGACATTTATTCTGAGAAAAGAAACGAAATGTCTCTGCCAACAGACTGATAAACAGCACATCTATCATGTACTGCATCTTTATGGATAGATGATACCCCAGAGTTTATTTTGAGCACAGCAGAAAAAAAGGGGGGTAGAAGTAGAAGAAACTGAATCTGTTCAGTTCTGAATCGATCCAATCTGCAGAAAAAAACAAGAAGCTGAACAATGACTTAACCCCTCCAAGAAGTCAAATCCAACGGTAATCTTGTTCGCAGTCATGATATGAAGTCTGAACATTATGGTGACGTTATAAAGGTGACAAATGTAAATCTAAGCAGTGCACAGTGTGCTGCCTAAAGATTAAAAATGACCGTTTTGAGATAGTTTCTAAGAAACGTAGGTGACACACACATGGAGTGAGTAAGGAAATGAAAGAGTGCTGCTGAGTGACTGAACTTTTAACGTAAACACAGACAGCTTCAGAAGGTGCAGCAGAGGGCTGAGACGTGAACTTGACTCAGGAGGAGTGCAGCACAGCAAAGCAGCAGAGACGCCCACACACACACACACACACACACTGAAGGCAGAGACACAGACACAGCGTTATAAAACCTCTGCTCGGTATGTGAGCGTCAGAGGGGACACTCTACTGCCGTGAAACACACCGACACGTTGGGACATGGGAAATACTCTGCAGAGGACGTTAATGTCTCGGAGTTTACCAAAAGGAAAGATGCTTTCCGCTCTTAAGACAAAGACATTTTTTCATCTGTTGGACTTTGCTGGGATCATTTCATAGACCTGAGTGTCTGTCTGTTGTGGATATCTGCGTCTACCTATCAGCTGGACTGAGAAAGACATCTGAACTGAGTAGTGGTGAGTCATTTAGTCTTTATTTGAAATCTGATAATAAATAAGAATAAAGTCTACTAAGGAGATTGCCTGAATGTATAGCATCTGACGCTGATTTGATAAATGTGACTTAAAGGCATTTGTTTTATCGTAGTTGTCCTGTTCATACTTTCTTACACGTTGCAAAAGTTTGATGACATTTTGCAGGTTGCCCAAACTGCAAATATCTAATGGCATTTTGTCCAAAATTGCCAACTTGTTAAGTGAGAGTTTGTAACCTGTAGGGACAGTAGGGCTGTGGTGTTTTTTTTAAAAAAATGAATGAATATGAATAATAAACAACTCGTGAATAAATCAAACAATTAACAGACATGATCTGATCACATCACAGTAGACCTAGTGATAGTCAGATCTGAGACACTGTCAGCAGTTGGTATTCTCAGAAGCTCATTTTGGGGGAGAAACCCTTGTAATTGCCTTGTAGGGTTGCCGCAGTAAACTGGTTTCATGGTCTACTGTGGAATGAAAATTGGCGGTTATCGCACCAGTTGCCTATCTAGGGATTGGAGCTCTATCATACTAGTGCTATTAAAACAAAGGTTTCGAGCTTGTATCAAGTATCCTGTCTGTCAGGTCAAAACATTTAGTAAATTATGATAAAGTGTCTGTGGAACAAAAAAACAAACATTCTTCTCCCTTCCATACTCGTAAAACACGGTCATATCGCGATACCTTTCTGAGGCGGTTATCATGCTGTGAAAATGACACTCTTTCAGCCTTGTAAGGTCAGTTCAGATAAACAGAATATGACTGCCTGATATTGAAAGATCCCCTACATGATTATGATAAAAAAAATATACAGTATAGACAACAATATGCCATACTGTGTGTTGTAACTGTGTTATGTTAGTGTGCTGATGTGTGTTTGACCTTTGAAGTCAAAGTAAACCCAAGTAATCAAGTAAGAGTCCAGTTAGTCGTAAATCTTAAAAAGAAATATGCGCACTGTATGGGTTGTAAATTAAATGAAAAGACAACATAAGGAACTTTAAAGAGCTGCCAGAACAGTGCTCTTGCATGCATTCTCCAAGTGTGTGGAGGTATTTCACACCATTCTTATCGTATAATTTAGTCTGCACGGAACCATCTGCATTCCTGATGTCTCTTCCCTGATTTATTCCCTATTTTCCTTTCATTTCCACTTCTACGCATGTGCAGATGTGCAAATCATCAAATCAGCAGTTCTGTTGATCCACAGCCCATTTGCTTAATACAAATTTCATCTTCTCTCTCTTGCAGCCTCCCTTAGCTATGGACCTTGTGACTTTCAGTGTTCAGTGATGTTAGCGTTGAGCCACTACAACTCCTCAGCCTCCCCGCTCCTCTCTCGGCTCTCTAATGACAGCGCAGGGAAGGTGGAAGCCCGGGTGGCTGTCGAAGAACTGTCGCAGCCGGGAAACCTCACCTTGCCTCAGCCCACCACCGGTGGTGTCATCGTCGTCATACTGTCCATGACCCTGGGCATCATCTCCAACATCGTGGCCCTCTTCATCCTGGTCAGTGCCTACTACCGCCAGCGCCGGCGCACCAAAGCCACGTTCCTTTTGTTTGCCACCTCACTGGTGGTCACAGACTTCATTGGCCACCTGATCCCTGGTGCCCTGGTTCTCAGACTCTACCTCTCTGGAGGCGTGGACCCCGCAGACTTCAACTCCTCTGATAGGATGTGTCAGTTCCTGGGTGGCAGCATGGTGTTCTTCGGCCTGTGCCCGCTCTTCATGGGCTGTGCCATGGCTGCTGAGCGCTGCCTGGGCGTCACCAGGCCGCTGCTTCACTCCTCCCTGGTCACCAAAACCCGCACCAAGATCTGCCTGTCCGTCATCTGGCTGGCAGCTCTGTGTGTGGCCCTGCTGCCCTGCTTCCAGCTGGGCTCTTACACCTATCAGGAGCCAGGGACCTGGTGCTTCATTAACGTGCTCAGTGACACTGGGGAGGTGGATGTGGCATTTGTGGTGCTGTTCTCCGGACTGGGTCTGACCTCACTCGCTGTGGCGTTTGTGTGCAACACCATCAGCGGACTGACGCTGGTGCTCGCCCGGCTCAGGAGGAAGCCCGGCTCCCATCACTCAGCCAAGTCCCACGACATAGAGATGGTGGTGCAGCTGGTCGGCATCATGGTCACCTCGTGTATTTGCTGGAGTCCTCTGCTGGTGAGTTGCAGAAAGCGCAATGAGGGGGAATCATACAGGTCGTCAGGTCACTTTGAGGTGGCTTACACATCAATAGGTCATCCACACAGGTCAGAGGTTTGAGCTGTGTGTTCACAGTGTTTGATTGACAGCCCCCTTGCTGTCTTTGTGACGCAACCGTTAAGGCGGGGCAACTTTCGCTTTTCTTATGTGTGCGTATAGTCTGGTGACAGCATAATGTCCTAATCAACCAGGGTGACTGAAAACACCTGTGTGGATGTGCAAGGCGGCTTTTTGCTCCCCGTATCCAGCTCGTGTCACGCAATACACCCTTTTCAAAGCAGATATTTTAACTTGTCAAAGCAGGAACAGCACAGGGTGGATAATGTTAACAATGAGTCAAAGTGAACCTGTCAGTGGGTGAGCATGCACGATATCACAGCCTTGGAACAAGCTCACCAAAATGCGGTGCAGCCGTCATTAATGATATTAATTCCACCTGTGCTTGTCCTGCTTTGAAATGTCAGAAAAGTCCGCCGTGAAAAGGTCTAGGTCTGTTTCAAGTTACCTCAAAATTAAACATATTGTTGTCCTTTTTTGAAAAAAAAACAAAAACGTACAAACCATGTGTGTGTGGTTTGTAGCACGCCGGTAAGGACCAGAGAGACTGTCGGCATCTTTATTTCGTTTGTCAGATTTTCACTTTCCACTTTAGTTTGTTGTGGAAACAACAGTTGTCAAAGAGAGGGACTCAAATAGACCTGAAGTAAATAAGTGATCAGTTCTAATCAGTGTCACTTTAATAGGATCACAATGAAAACCAGGGATGGAACGTAGCTGAGCAAATGTTATTATTAGATACTTTGAGAATTTTACCCAAACACTATCCGAACGACCGACTGTCACTTTAACCAAAGTCAAAAAAGATAACGCGATATCTTTACTAATTGATAACTTTGATGAGCGATGCATCCAGTGTGCAATCAGCAGGAAGATAGGGTCTACTGACAAACATTGATTTCAGATTCTGCTGCAGTTTATAACTGAGCAGATCAATACCTGCAGCATTCACACTCCCACCAAGTCCTCTTGGTGCTTGCACTCTTTGCCCCTGTTGTTACAACAGCTGCCCCTCCAGCTGTTGCGTGTGTGCGTGTTTGTGTGTGTCCTCATTTGTTCGGACAAGTAACATCATAAACATTTGTTATTATTACCGCACAATATTGCCTTTTTGCCAATATGGAATATGCCGATGTTTCCCAGTTGATTTAGGCTGATATACACGCTCATACTTTTTTCCATCCATTTTGTCACCTAGTTGCAGAGAACATTAGGTCTCTACTGTAGTAGAAATGATGTATTGGTAAGCTTAGTCTTATTGTGATGGCCCAGTAGCAGATGCAGGCATTCAATGAACACATTCACTGGGCAGAATAAGACACTTGGTCAACGGTTCACGTCTCATATGCATAATTTACGTCTCATGTTATCATATTGGAAGAAATGTTGATTTCAGCCGGTGTCATTATTTCATTTCCAAACCCTTGTCGGCTGATATAGATGACGTGTTGATATCATTGAGGATCCATACATGATTTTTAACATGCATGTGATAAAGTAATCATATGGCACATTTCTCCCCCTCACATGCAAGTATGTTACAGCTCTTAAGAATAAAAAATACTGGCATCAATAAGGTGATTTTTCAGACCTGCATCAATGCTCTCACTACAAAAATCAATATCGGTCCTGCCTGATAATATCTCATGAGTGCTTATACAGAACATCCATTTGTTGTGTTTAAAAAAAAAACACTTTAAGAAGCTGTTTGCTGTTGTTACAGAGCAACGTTGATATTTTTTGAGCGACTGTAGCTGCAGTGCCGTGTTTTTGCTCTGTGATCATGTAAACATCACAATCCCGTGTCTTGCCTGCAGATCTTGGGCCTGATGTCAGTGATCCGCTCCTACACAGACTCTATCGGAGAGGACCTGTCCAACTATACAACCCTGATGGTGATGGGCGTGAGGCTGGCCACGTGGAACCAGATCCTGGACCCCTGGGTCTACATCCTGCTGCGCCGCACCGTCCTACGCAAGATCTACCTCATCGCCAAGTGCCAGGCAGGCCTTAGGGGGAATATGATAGGCCGCTGGGAGCCCTCCTCCTTCCCCAGCTCCGAGAAGAATGAAGTCAACCACGTTTAAGCTGAGGGAAAGACTGATGGTGTATTTTGCGGATGTACCAATAAACATACCAAGAACTTGGCGTACAAAGGCATGTAGCATGGGAGACCCGCATCTGGAAGGAACTTACTTTGTGGCTGTGATGATGGAGCCGATCACATCAGACGTCACTTTGACATTTCTTGGCTGGCCCACTATAGAAATGTTAAATGAATTAAATCAAAATATCTTCTTCATACGCGGTATGAGTTTACCAGCGTGTTCATGGCCTGACCTTACAAATGGAAGCTAGCTAATGCTGTGATTTTGCACAAGACATCATAAACTTTCTCCTGTTTACTTATAATAAGTGACCATTCCTTCTTGTTATATTCTCATTTGGAAACTCATGGCCACAGTATATGAATGCAGTACTAACACGTTCTGTCCCGAGAGACTCTAGGGTGTTGTGGTTTTGTTTCTCAGCCTCATTTTTTTTTTACCAGCTTTGAAAGTAAAATAACTGAATTGCACAGTCTGTGGACACACGTAGAAGAGTTGAAGTGTATCAGTGTGACCATCAGAGGGAGCTCCAGAGTAACACCAGAAGTATTTAGTGTGTATTTTTTCTGCTGAATGTATTTCATAGAGGAATGTTAATATTCAAATACTGTGGAATTTATGTATATTTCAATTTAAATGTGCTTTCCTCGTGTTTATGCATTGCTTTATGTGAAATAGTGTTAGATTTTATAAGTTATTACTTGAATTGTACCCTCAATTTACTGAGGATAGAACTTTAAACTGAATGCAAATAAAACAGAGCAATGTGACCTTATTCTGACTTTTTGCATTTAATTTGGATTACTATTTTTCTGCTGAATAAATGTGATCCTGTGTGTAGTGTGTATGTTTTATATGTTGGTCACATCGTGAGTTACACTCCTGTAAACACCGTCAGTACTACTTTGATCAGCGACGGAGTGAAATTTAACAGAGGTTATATCGCTGTGCTTCAGTATCCTCTGAGAGCGGTCTTCTTACTCAAGTATTAATGATTAAAATCTGTACTTTGGGTTTTGCATGCGTACACTGTAAAGAATTCAGTGTGATGACAGTTTGATCTGCAGCAGGGATTTCCTGCAGTCATTCTGGACTTCAATTAGACGACAGTGATGACAAACAGAAAAGGATTATCCACAAAGGTCATGCAGATTAATAACATATTAAGCCAAGAAGACTGTTCCAGCACATCATTTGGTGCGTTCTTGATTCAGCCGCCTCTTCCAGTAAGCTGATTCCTTACTAAGGCAAGTGTGCAGGCAGGTAGCCAGGCACTGCTGCGAGTAAACTTTAGGTAAGGTGAAGCACGTTAATGAAATACTTTTATCAACAGTTTCCTGTTTCATCTGTTTCCTCCTCTACATGATCTCCTTCCAGTAACATTCACATGATTTGCAGCTGCAACATTTTTTCCTTCTTATTCCACAACCCTATCTGCCAAACTTTAACTGCTGGTAACAGTCAGTAACATCTATAGTCCACTCCGATGTGTTTTCACCATGAGAAGTGCTCATGCAGTGTGTGCTGGTCTGTAAATGGCACAACAAATGGTGTATTCTATATTCTTTTCTATTCTATAGGGTTTATATATAACCCTAACCCATAACAGCTACAATAATAATACATCTGCAGTGCCGAAAGAAGCATGCATGCTTTAACTTTTACTTCAGGTAAAGTACCAATACAGCACATCAATCTAAAGATACAAGTAAACGTCCTGCATCAGAAGTCCTACAGAAGTAGAAGAACAAATTTATTAGCAGCAACATGTTCTTAAAGTATTTACGTAACATACTCATTTTGTCACCCCTGTGATGACATATTATTGTATATGCTATGGTTCCGTTGTTGATACTGAAGCATCAGTCTGCACTGTAATTACCAAACGAGCTGGTGTTGCTGTTGAAGCCATAGCTTGTTTTAATTACTACTTTATTACTACTTTTATCCATGAATGCCCATTGTCGCTAATTTGCGTCATACCCAAATGTATAACTATTCTATGTGCTATGGTCAAATTAATTATCTCCACTTAATTTAGTCTCTGCTTGAAAGCAAAAACGCAAATAATTAATTTTTTAACATCATGGCATATAAATTCAGGCGTCAAGGGGTTAACTGCTTCATTAAGACTACAGATGGTTTGGGTGGAATAGTCCGGTGGATTAAAAAACAAAAATAAATAAATTTTAAAAATACAAATAAAAGAGATGTTTGCTTTAGTTTGGTATATAATGGACAATAAAATAAATAAAATCATGTGACAGGTTTAACAGGGAAATGTGTCTTTGGTGGAACTGCTAGATCGTGTTGATGTGGCAAGAGGCCCCAACGCTGCTTCATTGTGGGAAGTCACATGTTTTTTATGTTCAAGAAATGAGTAAAAACTTCATCTGAGAATTGACTTTAGCTGTCGAACAAATGCAGAGAAAATTTTAGTATATTTCTTCCTGAAATATAATGGAGTAAAACTGTAAAGTTTACTGTAAATAAGACTATTTCTACTCAATGTAAACGAGCTCCTGTGCTACATCCTCCGGTACGCTAGGTGGCGGTATGAACCTACGGGCGCTGCGCGAAAACACGCCAAAAAAGACGAAGAAGAAGAAATCAAGGGACCCTCTGCAGGTTGACGGCAACAAAAAGGTGGCAACGTTATCGCGAAAAGGTGTACATCTGTTTATTCACTTGTTAACAAAGGTGAGCGCTAACTGAACAACCAAACTCGGACAGGAGTCAGTGGTCATTGTGCGAAATGGATAAACACGGCACTGGCATGCTGTCCGATGTAAGCTAACCTGCTAGCATAAAGTGGGCGGTCAATGCTATAAACATTAGTTAGCTAGCTAACTGACTGTCCTCGCGTACCCCGGCACTTGAGTTCAACATGACCCGAGAATAAACTGTGTGGTTATTGCACAGCCATATAAGGTCACGATCGTTTAGTTTGAGCCGAAAACAATGATAAATGCACGCCTTGCACATTACAAGAAGACGAGGAGCCTCAGTCTGCTGTGCAAGTCACCTGCGTAACGTTAGCAAACAGCTGCCTGCACGAACGCGCATGCGGACAGCTTGGTGTCATTCATGACATTTGGTTGGAGTGGTCTTATACCGCAAATGATCTACCAGTTCAGTGACTAATAAAGAGGTTTCCATCTGTAACAGGCGGGTCTGGCTTGGGTCTGGAAGTCGTGACAACATGGCCGCTGCTTCAGCGTGGGATGAGCACCAGGCGTACGAGGAGCTGCTGTACTGGGACAGCCTCATTCAACAGGGCCACCGGCTCCTCCCGCATGACTTTGACAGGTACGCACACACACAGCATGTACTGTATGTTTAACTAAAGGATGCTGGACGGAATCAGAAGGTAAATTGACACACACTTAAAGGCCATTGAATCTGTGTGGCACACTTCATTGTAAGTGAACTCAGTGTACTTTCCATTCCAATGAAATTGTAGATTATTTAGTCATTTAAAAAAACAAACAATATTAATAATTTTAAAAGATACAAAGTAAAAGGCAGTTGAAGAAGTGTTGAACATCACAAACATAGAGACACACATGCAAGAACATAAAAGGTTTCTGTTTGTCTTCGATTGTCGGCACAGTTGTGACAGATCAGGTGATAAATGAGCCAGTGACTAAGGTTGAATGTTGTGTTGCTTGGCACTCTGCTTCACACGCATGTTATTGACATGAGCACTTGAGCCTGCCCTCTGAGCTGTCCTCACTGTGTCATTTTGCCCGTGCAGGTACGAGGAGCTGCGTTACTGGTATGACTGCCTGTGCTACGAGGAGGAGCTGAGACAATACCATGACTACATCGCTGCTATTGAGGAGATTGAGGACACGCGGCATCTTGAGGTTCTTGTTTCAGCTTCTTACCTGAGTCATTTAATCCGCTTCTTGAAAAGGCCACGGGCCACTGAACATCTAATGCTTTCCATCGCCACTTTGTTTCCTTTGTACCCTAAAAATATAGCTCTTCCTCTTGAAAGCTGTATCTGATGCATGTTGGTGTTTCTTTTTCCAAGGGTTTTTTTTAATCATGCACTTCCGAACTGTTGCCACTAATAGTGTACTTCCCTATCTTATTTTTTGTTTTGTATATATTGCGTGAGATTGTTTTTTTACTGGAGTACATTAAAGTAGCACAAGACTGAATAAGGAATGTGACGACAATATAAACTTAACATACATTTGTTCTCATCTACACTAAATTGTTCTTTTTTTTGACATAAATTATGTTACTTTTAATCAAGGAACCTGTGGCTCCCCCGGTGCACATTCGATCGCAATACGATCGGCACGTGATGGCTAAACACTCTGAAGTGTACCCCTCACCGGAGGAGCTGGAGGCGGTGCAGACGATCGTTTCCCATGTGGAGTGTGCCCTTAAGACGGTGTCTGATCAGATAGATGTTCCAAAAGATGACAAAGAAGATACAGAGGCAGAGAGGTGAGCGATGTGTCCAAATGGTTTGTTGCAGTTGTCCCAATGATTAAAGTATATAAAAATCCGTTACCTAAACGGTTTGTCCTTTTTCCTAAATACTGTGACGGTATTCTTTTTTTTTCCTCATGGCAGTTCAAGTAGTGATTCAAAGGAGCGTCTCTTGCGTGGAGTTATGAGGGTCGGTTTGGTGGCTAATGGACTGCTACTGAAGGGAGACAAGGAGCTGGAGCTGGTGTTGCTCTGCTCAGACAAGCCGACTATCACCCTGCTGAAGCAAGTGGCTGAAAAGTTGACTGCACAGTTGGAGGTAAACGTGAGTACCTTGAGTTGTTTTACATCATCAGCCAAATTATTGTTGTTTCTTGGACATTCAGATTCCCTCTTTGCCTTCCTAACGTTTTATTCCCCTTTTAATAGGAGGTTTCAGCGGGGACATATACAGTGAGCCAGTGTCCAGGGGATGCCGCCATTGCTGTGACAAGCACCAAGTCGATCCTGACTCTCACTATCCACATGACATCACCTCTTGTCAGAGTGGTGCCAGAGAGTACAACTGAAGAAGAAACAGAAGGTACGTATGTTGGTCCAGCCTCGAGTAGACATCAGCTACCACAGGCCTGATCTGTGTGTTCTCAGTATGCAGACGCTGTACTGCTCCACTGATCTCTAACCCTGCACTGCCAATTAAAACGCCACTCGTCCATCCTCATCTCATTGAACCTCAGTGGAGCTTGTACAGTGACTGTCTCAGACCGATGCCAGTGAACAGCCAATGAATGTTGGCTCTTCACTCGCTCGATAGTCCTGTCGTCGTCTTGTGATAAACTGGCGTTTGCCAGCACTACACCTCCTCTTTAGTCGCTGATACCCTCTGCACTTGTTGTTGATAACAATGCCAGTCTTAAAAACAACTTTGTTTATTCTTGTTGAATTGTTTTCATGTTTTAAGTGAAGGCTTTTCAAGAATAACAAGTCAAAGCGCGCAATGCATGTACCTGATGCTGAACATGTACATTTGGCACCAACTGCAGCAAAACTGATCAACAGTGAGAAGAAGCCGAGAGAATTAAAATTTGACCAGACAGGAAAAAAAGTACACAAAAAACGTAATCATCGTTCAAAGCTTATGTGTTGGTTAGTGGAGTGTTTGTCAAGCTTGAGCTGTATTCACATGGGAGTCGAAAGCTTTAGTGAGCTAGTAAAAGGTCAGGGGGAGTTTGCCAAAGCCCCATTAACAGAACCATACCGGTCTGAGTGCAGTTTTAGTCCATTTACTACACTGCACACTGGGGCTGCACATTGAAAATAATGGCACAATTTTGATTGTGATGGCAAAGTATTACTGACACTTCATGTTTGAAGGGCTTACTCTGTTGCTTCAAATCAAGCACTCCCTGTTAGTCAGGTGTTTGTCATGACTAATGATAAACCTTTTATAAAACAAATACATCTCAAAGAAAATAATAATACATTCCATTTTTAATTAAAAAAAGAGAGCGAGGCTCAGGGAACAACTATGAGCATGTGGTTAGCTCACCAGCTACAGCAGTTCACATCTGGTCCTGTTAGAGGTCATGTAAAAATACCAATACTTAAATGTGAAAATGCTCCATTTCAAGTAAACGTCATGAATTTGCAGCCTGAATTGCAACATGAAAAACTAACAAACATAAAAAGAGCAGGTTTAACAGCACTGTATCAATGAGAAAGCATAAGATTGAGGCCAGCAAATAAAAACAATACAAAGACTACCGTCATCCTCCAAAATAAACTTTGAACACCATAACATTCTGAATTAACATCGCAAAACAGTAATAATAATTATAAACGTCACTAACTCGTCCAATGACAACATAATAATCAGTCAGCATGAACATATGACTATCATAATCAAACTTCTCGAGCCGCAGAAACATTGATGATGATACTCTCTCCTGGTGACAGTACAGGACAGTACGGTATGTTACGTTTTAAGAAAACACTAATTTCATGTAAAGTCCTACTAAAGTCTTACCAATCTTTAGTCCTACTACTAAAGATTTGAGTTTAGTTTTTTCTTAATAGTTACTCATATTTCTGATGTATAATTTCAGTAAAATCTTACTGTGATTATAAGTTTGGCTATTATTGTGCAGCCCTCTTTCAAGCATATCTTTATGAGTGGCCATCTGTTTTTAAATGTTTAATCTGTTGTACTGACGGAGACCTAAAATTAGCTGGGGATAGATCAGAACAAATGTTTTTGTAGTGTAGAAAATGAGCTTAAACTTGCGCTATGCTGGTATGGCCCTTTTGTTTTTCTGATCTTTCATAAAGCCTGTGTAAGCTACATTTGGATCAGGGACCACATCAGTTTTGCTGCAGTGTGGGGCAGACGTGAAAAACTCTAAATGCTTGTGGTTTACAACTGATTGCCTTTTAGTTTGTCAAGTTTTTTAGGAACGCTGGACCTTTGACCAACTGGACACACTGTCTCAGGACGGGGGTAAAGCAGCAAACCCAAGCCGAGGGGCTGAGGGAACGGGGTATTTATTGTTTACCCAGTGCAAACATTAACAACATGTGATGTTGTAAATTCTACCATGTCTTTATGACAGTCTTAAGATCCACTTTCACAGTAGAACAGTAAGCTGAGATCTGTGACAGGTGATTATTTTACTTGTTGGGACCAAAGACTTACACATGATGTACTTGGGTCCCCCTTTCCCTGCTGCTGCTGGTTTGGGGAAAGCTGCTACTCCCTGAGCTGTGAGACAGAGCCGACCCCCTTGGTCAAACTGTACCTTTTCTTCTTACCCCACCTCGTCAATAGAAACGCGAACAGTCAACGATCCGCCGGACGTACTGGACAGGCAGAAATGCCTATCTGCCTTGGCGTCTCTCCGCCACGCCAAGTGGTTCCAGGTTTGCATTCACGTCCTTATTTGTACGTAAGGTTGTTTCTTTGAATTGTATCTATTATTTTCTCTCCATTTAAAGAGAGTACCACTGTTTAACTGTTCTCCCAGTTGTTGTTGATTACGACCATAATCTTAAAGGGGACCTATTATTCTAATTTCCAGTTCTATATTTTTATTCTGGGACTCCACTAGCCTAGCTTCGCTCAATTCAGTTTAAACTTCCTTAGTTATATTATTCTGGCCTTTAATGCCCCTTAGCTCATCCTTTGTCTGAAACACTTAAGCTCCCCTTAAGGCGTTCCTCCCTTAAAGGCAACTTTCCCCTGATTGGACAAACTTTTAGAAGACCACACAGGGCATCACCCACTGATCTGATGGCAACCCAAGCACTGCCTCATCCAGCAGAGAGAGTACAGATAATACAACCACTAACTGCATGGGTGACTGAGCTAATGACAGTTAACAATCTGTTAGCAGCAATTAGTGGCTAGTTTAAGCAACAAGTAAAGCATGATGACACTTCATAATCACTGAGTGCAGGCAGAGCAACAGCAGAGTCAGGTTGTCATTAAAAAAAGAATTGAAAAATTAGTATTAAGAGCAGTCCTTAGCTAAACTTAGTGTTTTGCTTACAAGAAAACATTAAACTTTTTTGAAACTTCAGCTGTGTTAATTAACATTGTAACTTTATATTTGACATAAAATAAGGAAATGCATAATGAGTCCCCTTTAAAATTTTAGAAGTTTGAGTTATTTAGTCATGAAGCGTGAACTACTGATCCATACCAATGACTGATTTGGAGAAATCATTGGTATCGACTATAACATATAATTTGATTCATTAAAATGTCCTCTGTCAGACTGAGCTCTCTCAGTATCAACTCCACTCCTGTTTGAAAAGTTGTTTCTGTTGACAAACAAACAGCTTGTGGATAAACGTGTGCAATCATTTGTATGAGACTCGTTCTGACCTTTCCATGCTTTGTTTTCGGGGTCAGAAACAGAAGCTCCTCTGACTTAACTGGCTTTTGTTTGTGTCTCCAGGCCAAAGTCAACGACCTGAATTCTGCCGTCGTTGTGATCCGGCTCATGAGAGACTTGTGTAACCGTGTTCCTACCTGGGCACCACTAACAGGATGGGTGAGTAGACGATTGTTGTAGTTATTGTATAAACCAGCAACATTTTATGCAGTTTTGTGATTTTAGAAAAAAACATTTTTCTCTCTTTTAATGGTGCAGCATCTTGGATGAATATTGTCTCTATTTTCTGCTTTCATCTCCATGCAGCCTCTTGACCTGCTGGTAGAGAAGGCGATTGCTACATCTGAAAGGCCAATGGGTGCGGGCGAGTCATTGCGTAGGGTTTTGGAGTGTGTAGCATCTGGGATACTTTTGGAAGGTGAGCTTTGTATTCAGTTGTCAAACCAGCATGGATGTTGATACATTGGCATTAATATGAATGTACTAATCACACTGCATGTGTGCTAAGACGGCCCTGGAATTAGAGATCCGTGTGAGAAGGACGCGGTCGACGCCACAGCAAATCTGACTCCACAGCAGCGTGAAGACATCACACAGAGTGCTCAGGTAAGACAAGGCTGCAAAAAAACATGCAAGCACGCTCATATTTTGGAACCCTCATAAAAGTACCTAACTTCTATATTCTCCTTAGTTTGCCTTGAGGCTCTGCGCGTTTGGACAGATGCACAAGGTGTTGGGGATGGACTACAAACCTATAAAGCCACGTAGATCGATGGGGGCCAGCAAAGATGGCACATGTACGTAGTGATGTGTCCTTTCCCCTTGCTGTGCAGTTCACCTAAATGAAAGTATCTGTTCTCATATCTGTTTCTGTTGTCTTGTGCAGGCCAGATACCATCTGCTGGCCTGCCAGCTAAGAGACCTTACACAGAAGTGGAGAAGGAGGAGGACGAGCCCCATCTCAACAGCAAACAGAGGAAGTATCTCAAGTTCCAGAAGCGCTTTCAAAGGAAATCATGTTAGTAATGAATATCAGTTGCCTTATGAGCCTTTTTACTGTAACATTACCTCTTTCACTATGTACATTAATCCAAATGCTTTGGTGCCAGTTCATTATGAACACTTAGCTAAATGTTAAGCAATCTAATACGTCTACAAAGTATCAACAATAATGTGCATGACTACTGAAGCAAGTTAGCGCAGAGCAGCATGTTTTTATATTTCGGTACTTTTCCACAAAAGTTGTTCAAGAGCCATCATGCAACGATCAGTTAATTGTGTTTTGTTGAAAAATTGGTGTAGCCTTTAAGTATTAATAGATGGATTTGCGTTTTCCTAGCGACCAGAGTGTAGTGAGGGGGTCAACAGTGCTAATGCCCCCTGTGACATTGACTCATAAGTGTTGTTTTTAATTACATTTAATCAGGAATTGTTTGACAATAGAAACTGTATTAATAGAAAAATATTATTATTATTATTATTATTATTATTATTATTATTATTTAAGTGACAAATAAACATTTTTGTTTGTTAAATCTCCAGAATTACTGAATTTATTCTGCTCAGATTTTTTTTCTCTTAGCCTTTTTTCCACATGTTTCTTTTTTCTGTAGTCACAGATGATTTTAGTATGAATGCTGTGATGCGCCTGAACCAGTACAGACCTGGTCTGGAGTACCGACTTACATCTCAGACTGGTCCGGTCCACGAGCCAGTCTTCACAATGGCTGTAGATTTAAATGGGAAGACCTACGAGGCAACGGGGCCCTCCAAACGAGCAGCCAAGCTTAATGTAGCCACCAAGGCAAGACTCTTGTATTTCTATAATGTACATCTACACCGGTTGCCTTTAAGTTGCAACTTACCTGCATGGCAACTCACTCATCGGTTACATTAATCCATTTGTCTTTGTGCCAGCCATGGCCGAAGGCTTTATGTCATCTGGTTGTACATCCCTCAGTCCCAGCCATGTGAATGCAACATATAAGAAACACCTTGAGGGAATTAATTACAATTTGACACAATTGTCCACTTGTTCAAGGATGTACTTATACAATTTTGCCGGTTAAAGTCATTGTGACCTCAGAAAAACAAGTCTTTTGCCATAACTGAACAACTTGTGCTGATTCTGACATAATTTCACACAAATGTCTAATTGGATAGAATGAACTGATGATTTTTTTTAAAAGACTGGTCTGAATACTGATTGGTCTCTTCTGTCATTTAGTGTTGTCACCTTTTCTGCCGTGGAAACAGATTTTACATGTAAGACATGGGTTATGATAATAGCCTGAATTGATAATGGAGAAAAAACTTGACCATCAGTCATATGTCAAGTGTTGAAGTAATGAAGTACTGTGTAATATACTAACGTTACTGTACTAGAGTTTGTAGAAAGTAAAGTTAAAGTATAAAATAATAATATATAATAATGGTAACTTGTCTTCTTTCTCTCGTCCCTCGGTTTCATGTACTTTCAAAAGGGAAATAAACAAAAGCCGTATGACCATATTTCATACTATGAACTAACAATGAGCACACTAATAGACATAAAGCAGTAGTTCACCACAAGTTTGTGATATTGGGCTTTAAGTGATTGTCGTTTGCAGCATGTAACAAAGCTGTCGGTCCTCTGTACTCTGTAAGACATGCTCTGAGTGATTCTCACTGGAAATTATTAATGGAATCACTTAATTTTGTACAATGTAGTGATGACTTCTTCTTGCCAAAACATACAATTCAAATCTTTTATTAAATTCCTTGAAAGTCTTCACTGCATAAAATATTCAAAGGCTTTATTTTGAGTCTGGACCGAACTTCTACCCAGCTGTGTTTTTATATTTTCTTGTTGTGGTAACAGTTTTGTTTTTTTTAGCAATGACAGCCCCCACTGGAGATATGAATGAGGAAAGAGTTGTTACTGTCAGTTCATCTTTTGATTTTTGTCATTTACAGGTCCTACAGGATCTTGGCCTTCCAACAGGTTCAGAATCTAAATCAGAGTCCAGTGGTAGCACTGAAGGCACCGTGGAATCAGTGAAAGCTGCTTCAATGGCCTCAACTACATCAGAAGATGTATGTACCTCAGTTTCTCCCTCTGGATTTAAAAAACTTCCATATGATTTAACCTTTTGTTTCCTCAGAAAGAAAAAAGCATTTTCCATGTGAGCTGTTCTTGAGTGAAGCATGTATGTGAACATAAGAGCCATTGTTTGTCCTCTTGCTGTGAACAGAGTGGTCAGGGTCCTATCTTGACCAAAAATGGCAAGAACCCTGTGATGGAGCTGAATGAGAAGCGCCGCAGCCTGAAGTACGAGCTGTCTGCAGAGACAGGGGGCTCCCATGAAAAGTGCTTCGTCATGGAGGTGAGTCAGCAGTATGGTGATGTTAGTAGGTCTTGGGTCTGTCCTGCATTACAGCTTTGATATCTGATGGGAATCAAATTTGTCTATGAGAGGTCTGACCACTGCAGAGTCCAGTGAGGCTTTTCACATTAGAAATAAAACTGTGCCGATTTGGGTTTTTGAGTTTGAGGGGATTGCCTGGAAAGTCCTTTCTAAAAGTCTTTCAAGAACAAGGTGTTTAACAAGGTGTGGGAATCCTGATTTGTGAATTCATATAATCAAAGATAAATAAACACTCAGTGAGGAATGTCAGTTTTTAAAGGTAAGGTAATTAAAACTTTGATCTGCTGTCTTTTTCCTGGTCAGGTGGAGGTCGATGGGCAGAAGTTCAAAGGGAGAGGCTCCAACAAGAAGGAAGCAAAGGCCTTCGCTGCCCTCGCTGCTCTAGAGAAGCTTTTCCCAAATGATAACGAAGTGACGAATGTCGTCAGGACCCCTGTAAAGAAAAAGGTCACCTACACAGACATGGTAGGTTATTTACTCAATGATACATTCTCTGATTTATCCCGTTTAAACCTTAAAAGCTCCAAACCAGTTGGTGTACATTTACATTAGAGTAAACTGAATACACACATGGTGGTCCAGCATGTATATGTATAAAATTTGAATAAAACACAAAGTTGTTCAATTATTTATAATTTTTACCATAATGATATTGTTACATTCCTAAAGAAAACCTGCTCACTAATTCAAACAAGTAAATTAATTTATACATGAAGATGAAATTTAAAATTCCCCAACACATTACCCGCTGCATGCACATCTCCACAAGAGCACATTCTGTCATCCAAAAGTCTTTGTCTTTACATAAAATCTTCTGCTGTTTGCTCTCCAATAGCACATCCCAGGCTTCGGCACCATCCGTGGTATTCCGTCAGACTCCGGGTCTCGTGGCTGGGGTCCCAACAGAGGTCGAGGAAGGGGCCGGGGCAAACCGTTTCCTCCAGGACCCAGCTACAACAAGAGTAAGGAATTTTACACTCAAATTGTCGACTTGGACTTCAAACACCTGCGAGGAAATGAACTAAACACTCTTTTCTTTCCTTCATTTTAAAAGCCAACTACAGTTATGAGAGCAGCACTGGCTCAGGCTATCGTAAGTATTCCCTGTGTGCAGACTGACTTTAGGTTGTTGTAGCGTATTGTTTTTGTTTTACAACTCAACGAAACAGAAAAGGAATAATTGTTCTCCAAATACATCATTCCTGTTTTATTTAAAAGTTAACTGAGGCTATTTAAAGTAAATTCCAGTGCACTTTACTTGGGGAAAATGACATGCTGTGAAGTCATGAAGAAACATTGCTTATTTGATAAGATACACCCATCCCCAAAACAATTCCTACTTGATTCCCCTCTAGTCAGCCTTATTTAAGAATTAAAAGTGATCATCTTTATGTGCTCATATCTTTATTATATTCTATGTACCGTATATATTGTCCTGTTCCTGTTGATGTGTATGTTTTTGTACCGAGCATGTGTTGTGTTTACTTGTTTAGTTTTTGGTTGTGTTTTGTTGTGTTGTGTTTTCACCATTGAAGGGAATTTTTACAAACAAATTAATTCACATAAATCGCTCAACGTAATCTTGCTCTTGTTTGTGCTGCCTTGTAGATAAACTTTATGGTAACAACGCAGCCAGCAACGCAGCCAGAGGCGCTGGCGCCACTGGATCAGGCGGCAGCACGGGCTATGGCACCTTTTACCCAGAGAGCAACACATTCTCCTCCCCACCCATCTCCAGCTCCGACTCCAGCACCACAAAGGTGGGAAACTACCAGTCCATGCCTCCTCCCGCCGACCAGGAGAGCCCCTACAGCTACGGGTATGGAGATGAGAAGAAGAAGATGCTGACCCAAAGTCAGAATGAAGGCCAGGGAGGAGGAGAGTACACTATGTACAGCACAGCTTACCCTAGCTCAGTGACGGGGGGACAAGTTTATAATAACTATGGTGAGTAATGATGTAGCAAGTTGAAATCCATTTCGACTTCCTGTCTCTTCCCACTAGTGCTGTTTTGATATTGATATACAAATTGTCCCTTGCTATGTTTATGTCCAGCTGTAATATTCCATTTAAGAGAAAATACATTAGATAGATAAGATAGGGGAAATAACAACATCTTTTGGTTTGATTTCACTCTATAGGATGGGGGAACCAGTCGTCCTGGGGGAGTCAGCAGGGGTATGGCATGTACCAGGGGTTCGGAGGACAAAGCCAGGGCTCATACTCTGGATATGGCGACACAAATTATTAATTGTCACCTCGTGTACAGCCTCTCTCGCCTCACTATGCCATTTGTTGGCTCTGACTTTGTCCACCCTTGACGATGACCTGGGATAACCACTCCTGAAATGGAAGAAAAAGTGTTTGTGTTTGTCTCTGAAACTGGAATTCTGCTGTTTTTGTTTTCACCTCACTCAATTAGTTCTTGGACATCTGGTAAAAACAACCGTAGCCGACGGAAGGAGTTTTATCTGGTGGAGGTCAACCTGTTTTAAATGCAGCATCCCTCACTTCTGTGTCGACGTGTGTGTAAAACAAACAAACAAAAAAAAAACATACCTGTTTTATCATTATGTTTTTGTTTCTGAGGTTGTTGGTTTTTTTAAATCTAGTGTACTGGTTCTGTATCAGTATGTTATTGTTTTTATTGAAAGCTGCTTGTAGTTTTGAACTAAAGATTTATTCATTTCTGTGTCACATAAAATGCTTTTTATGACCATAATTTTGCAGAATTGCTTTAAACGGTTAAGCATAAAATATACAGATTTAGAATTTAGAGCCAGGCTCCCCAAAGCTGTCCCAACATTAGGGTCAGTTTGGAAAAAAAGAATTTCAGAATTATATTTCAAATAAATATGTTTATTCTGCTAAGAATATTGTTAGTTAAAATGCTCTCTCTCTCTCTCACAAGTTGGATTCTATTTTTCATTATCTGAGCATGGCGTGCAGAGTGACACTTACTTGAGATCATAGTACCACTGTGCATTTTAAAAATAATGCAAAATGGACATTGGATTGTGGCCTGTGGCCCGCCGTTGAGTTTCAGTTTTGGCTACCCAGGGGAAATAGATTGGGCTGCCCCTGTTTTAGAGCTTATGTTTTCAGTCATCATAAATTATGTCTTTAAATCTGAGTATAACCAGGTGCTGTCCTTGAAAATACTAAAGATTTTCCTCACATCAGTGTTGCTGGGGACATATGTGGCTTCTGCATGCACATGCAGGTGCTTCGCAGCATCAGCCAGTGTAGCATGCATTGTCTTTCTGTAGAGCTATGTGGCTAGCAAAGGTGGGTTGAAGTAGGGAATGCAATGCTAGGTGAAAGAACTGCAAGTGCATAGTGCTACTGTTTACAGCAGTCTCATAGTGTGCTTTGTATTTCTATGAAACATAAACTATATACAAAAGGGAATGCGCCTCCACTGTAGCCTTTAAGACTGCAATGGAAATTAATTGTGGCTTATAACCTACCGTTTTATGTTTGCCTTGATACCAAACTATCATCTTATCATCCTGAAGACATACAGTAACATTCTTAGTGATTATTGAAAGCTTTAGCTCAGCAAAATAACAGAGCCACCATATTTGTTGGATTACATGTAGCGTAGGTGAATGAATGGCGCTGAAACAAAGATTACATCCTGCAGCAAACGGCTGTAAAAGATAAAAAATTGTTGTGTCACTTGATTCCAAAACAAATGCACGCATGAGCTCTGTCAGGATCTTGATGACGGGAGTCAGTGTGACACTGCCGTTGTTGTCAACAGGGGCCGCCACAGTCAACAAAAAATGAAAATGACTTTTAGCTGCTTTATTATTGCCCTGATGAAAAAAAATATAGATATATCCTCACCTTTGAAACTTTCAAAAGCTTCCTCCACCATCCAAGAAGACATTCAGGTGTTTTTATAGCAGCTTTAAGAAAGGTTAACTGAACTACATGTGTACAAAAGGTGGCGTGTCCCTTTAATCAGGCCTGCTTGTTTGTATTGAGTGGAAGAAATAATGTGTGAACTGTGAACTTTGCACTGAACACTGCCGTCACTCGTGCTAGTTGCTCTTCATCCGGCCATGTAAGCGTTTTGCCTTTTGTTCTCAGCCACAAAGAGTAAATTCACAGTTCATAGTGCACTGACAACGACAGCTCTAACCGCTCAACGGACAATAATGAGTTTGCATCAAAGTGAGAACAGGACACTGAGTCCTATCTTAAGTTAAATTTACAGAAGAGAGGTGAAAATAGACAAAATGAGGATTGAAACACTTGAGTTTAATCAGACAGTTAACACAAGACAACATACCAGGCTGACTCCTGTGAGACTGAACAAGTCGGCTACACCTTCAGCAGTCAGTATTCCCAAAGCATCCATAAAAGATGGAAGCACGGAGTTACAAAAATGAAGAAGGGAAACAGTGATTAACACTGAAGTGGAAAAAAACGACACCAGCTATAATAACCATCGTGGATCACATGCGTCCCCAGTCCCAAGACTGAGTCAGGGTGTGAGCAACGATCATGCCCCCGCGCCGTGCCCTGGGGCTGGTCCTCCTGATAATGCTGATAAAAGGCGAGCAGGAGGAGCGCTGCGAGGAAGGAGAGTGTCCCATCAGGTCATCCTGAGTGCGCCTCACCAGTTATCAGCTGTGAGTGTTTTTCTTCTCCTTTTTTTTATCTTTGAGCTCTGGCACTATTATCTCTGCGCTGCTGACAAGTTGTTTTTCCTGTTTGTTCTCTTTTGATAGGAGAGGACTGAGTCATTAGATCCAGTTTTACTTTAAGGTGTGTTTGTGTTGAGGCTGAAAGAGGTCGTTCGCTCTGTGTGTTTTTACACAAAGCAGAGTTTCTTGTGTGAAAGAAAGCAGAGATGCAGTGCTGTGCTTCGACAGACATGAAATTGTGACCTCTGACCCTCTCAGCCTCATGGACATGGCTACTATGATTAGCTTCTATTAGCTCCAGCTGGGGCATGTCAGCGTCAGGCTTCAGCCAATCACAAGTCACCTTTCGGCATAAAGCAAAAGATCATGTTGTTGTTGGGTGATGCTGGTGGAGAGGAAGCACAGGGCTGCACGGTACGTTGCAGCTGCGGTCTGTGACGCGTGTTTGTTCCTTGTCTAGTTTCTTTGCTGAGGCGTGCGCACTTTCATTTTTGGTTCTAATGAGGTGTCTTGTTCTCCATTTGCACTGTTTAGTTCTGCCAGCAGCTGAATGTCTGACTTGTTTTCTCTCCTTAAAGATGGCACTTACACTGGTTTCCATCTTAATCGTTGCCATCCCTGTGGCCTACTGCTATCCTACTGCCTTCCAGGACCTGGAGGAACTTGGCAGTAAGTACCACTTCAACAAAGGCTTTCATGATCCCTCGTGGATAACTAAAAGTGTGAGGTCTCTAAAGCTTTTGTTTATGTTCCCTTCCCTCACAGAAAACAGAACCTCCATTAAGTTCCTGGCTGTAGGAGACTGGGGTGGAATGCCTTACCCCCCCTATGTCACCGCTGTGCAGAAGACTACAGCTCGAGAAATGAGCAAAGTAGCAGAGCAGATGGGAGCTGACTTCGTTCTGGCCCTTGGCGATAACTTCTACTACAGAGGGGTGGACAGTGTGGATTCTCCTCGCTTTAAGGTCAGTCGAGTGAAGATGATTAGAGATTAAGAAAAAGCTTGATGTTGATGGGGAAAGTGGACCCCTAAAATGTACATGTAGTCATTCATCCTCTACTTAATATTTCTGGAGCTTTGCAGCATTCTCATACAACAATTTTATTTATTTATTATTATTATTATTATTTTTTTTTTAAATGTAAAAACAAAAATGGCTCCATACATCTCCATCGTTACACCCTGGACGCACAGTTGAGCTTGTGGACCCACCTCAGGTGGGGTGTGCGATTTAGGTTGACAGCTACAGTTACAGCGCTTAACATTGTTTCAAATCAGTTTGAGGGTCCCCTTCTACTTTAGTCAGTACTTTAGAGTACATGCTGACAGATTCTCTCATTTTTGGGTGACCTTGTCCTTTTTTTTTAAAGCAAAATCTTTCTCTTCCATTAGAACACTTTTGAGTCGGTGTACACCGCCAAGTCACTCAAAGTCCCCTGGTATGTGCTTGCTGGCAATCATGACCACGCGGGGAACGTCAAAGCCCAGATCGAGTACAGCCAAAAATCCGACAGATGGTGGGGAGACGCTCAAAGCTGTTTTCCAAAAATTATATATGTATATTTTTTTTAAAAAGATGGCAAACCTTGTGTCCCAACATGGCTTTCGCTTCACCCTCAGGAAATTCCCTGCTTACTATTACGAGCTGAACTTCCACATCCCCAACACCGGGAAGACGCTGACCATCATCATGCTCGACACCATCATGCTGTGTGGCAACTCTGACGACTACGTGGACGAGAAGCCCAGAGGCCCCCTGAGCGCTGTGGATGCCAACCGTCAGCTGACCTGGCTACAAGAGAGGCTGGCTCGGTCCACGGCAGACTTCCTGTTGGTGGCCGGACACTACCCCGTGTGGTCCGTGTCCGAGCATGGCCCTACAGAATGCCTTCTGCAGAGACTTCATCCTCTGCTCAACAAATACAAAGCCACTGCGTACCTCTGCGGTCACGACCACAATCTGCAGGTTGGTTCATGCAGACATTGTCGACGCAAAGTCACTATAAAAGGCATAACGATTGTAAGAATCTGTAAAACCGCTTCATTCGCATCTTTTTGTCCCTTTTTTTTGTGTAGTACATTGAAGAGTCTGGTGTGGGCTACGTGGTGAGCGGCGCTGGAAACTTCCTGGATCCAGACGTCCGTCACTGGAACCATGTTCCCAAAGGCTCTGTGAAGTTCTTCACCGGCCAAGCTTCAACTCTGGGAGGCTTCGTCCATGCAGAGGTCACGGAGAACAAGATGATTCTGACGTACTTCCAGGCTAAAGGCACATCTCTCTACCGCACTGTCCTCTCCCAGAGGAGCTTTGAGTAGCGCAGCTCACAACGCGTACGGTCAAGTTATTAATTCATTCAACAGTGTTAGTCTGCAGTGTAGTCTCAGATCAAAGTAATGACTGTTAATCTTGTGTTTTTAAACTTTGTCATGAATATTTTGATGAAATTGTTTTTTAAAAAAAGAGAATCAACTACTTTTGCATGTTAATGTATTGTATGATAAAAGAATAAATGTGGTTTGTAAAGAATGTGTCTTGTCAGCTTGGGAAGTCTTGTGACTCGTACAGTACCACAAGCGTGTCATTATTTGCACTCGCAGCTGAAAACGGCTCTGAAGAAGCGGTTTCTTTACGGGCTTCGAGCTGCGGCTTTAATTCTGAGCCTGTAGTTTTATCAACACACAAACTGTTTGCTAAATGTGGTTTCACAAGATGTTGTCTTACTTTTAAACGGTCATGAACATGTGACAGCTGCTCTCTTCCTGTCTTTAACCCATTAATGTGTAAAATTGCTGTTGCCCTATAGTGTGTAAAGCCTTTGACTGCGGTGGAGGCTGCATGTTATCTGATGAACTGCCTCAGTGGCTGAGCTTCGTGGGTAATGTAGGCATCAGGTTTGAGGAGCAGTCAATTGATCGCTTTTAAAGAAATGATCAAAAATCAACACAGCAGAACCAAAGGGCTCATTGCTCTTGTGTCACAGATTTCTTGCTTTTCAAAACCTGTGCCTGCATTACCCACAATGCAACTCAGCCACTGTGTTACATCAGTGGAGGAAGTTTTATCAGATTACATGCAGCTTCCTCTGGAGCCTCACAAGGCTTTATACTAAATGTTTGTTTTCTTTCAAAGCACATTGGTGGCGTTATATGCTGCCTTTTATATTCAAGAATGTGGACTGACTTAACACTTTCTGAACTTGAATTGATTGAAACACTTAAAATGCTGCACAAAAAAGTATCTGGGAGACCAAACCCTTCAGTCACTGTACTTATGGGAAAGGATGTCTTGTTTAGGCCTAGTTTCTAAGATAGGTCATGGTAGGTAGTATATAGTTTGTGTGTGTATATATAGATAGATCGGTGGCTCAGTGGTTATGTGTATGGTTGGTCCATGGTCAGCTTCCATGACCTTGCAGTTACGCACATCCAAACGATTAAAATTCTTAAGGCCTGTATATCCCTCTCCCCTTAGCTTGCCTGCTGATTGCTTACACAGTGAGATCAGGCAGGAGCAAAACACTTGTTGGTTGAGAGTAGACAGAGCTGCATGACTTAAACATTTCCAAATGAGGATTATAGTGCAAACCTATGGCTTCCGTTTTGCCCTCTGGATTAGTTAAAAGGATACCAAGATGAGCCCATGTGTAAAATCACAGCTGTTCTTGTTGCGTGACTTCTACCCATTCATCTGTTGCAGCTTTGCTTGACTTTCATATGAATAAGTGATGCAGGGGTGAGAATGGGAAAACGGTATTTAAAGCAATCAAGCTGGTACTGTTCAGTGTATGTGTTTTTACAGCTAAAACACATATACTGCTTTTTACTGCTTGAATGTGTCATATCAGACACATGTGCAGAGATCAGATGTGCACGTTGATGGCTGCTGCGAAAGGACAGGAGGTGAGAGGTCAAGACTCCCCCAGCCACTGCTTTTTTGCTCATCGCAGAGAACCACCTGGCCTGCCAGCAGAGGATTAGGCTGACTGACGGCAGATCCGCGGTGGCTGCAACCAGGATAAACTCGGCCAACCAATGACAATTAACCTGGGGGCAAGGCCGAGACCCAGAACAGACGGGTCTCTATTTTATCCCCTTCCTCCTGCTGACATGCTGAATTTGTTTAGCTTTGCTAATGTCTGTATGGTGTAAGGATTGCCTCTGTGCTCTGCATCAGGAAAATAAATCTATGCACAATTTATGCAAATACCCCTCCGTGTTGGTCCGTAGATTCACAAAGCACCAAATTAGCCATCACATGGCATGGCATCTTATTTTATTATGTCATGAAATGCCATAGATGTTCTTCTCTTGTCTTTTTCTTGTCTTAGTGTGTTAATTATTAATTAGGGATAAGTTACAGTCTGCTGTGTCATGCATCGTCAGACAGAGCTGGGCTGAGAGTCAGCGGCATTAGGAAATTGGCCGAGGATAACCTGCCACTTGAGGATAAAGGACAGGTAAGGATCACTTAACCCTGACTGACGTAAACCCACTGCAGACCAGGAGAAAGCCTCAGAGAACACCAGGTCAGACTGACTGGCGATTGGACCCTTTTGTATTTATATGCAGGAGCTGTATGTGCTGCAGGGTTCTCTGTGGGTGCCATAACTTTTTCGCAGGAAATTCATTAAATTCAGGATTAAAGCGACTAACATTGGTGTGTTTTATTTTTTCATTTTTATAATAACCAAGTTTCAATTGACAATGTGACAGGGCCTCGAGCAGTGAATCCAACGAACCTGTAGAGAATTACCTCCTGAATCTGCACTTTTTGAGCAGTGCTAAAATGTGCACAACTGCAGCGTCATAATCCTGAGCTCACATGTTCCACCTCAAAATCCAGACAACGGCTAATCCCAAAATGTCTCTTGACACTGGTGAGCACAAATCAAGGGATGATTTAACAAGCAGTTGGAGTTGTGGAGTTGTTGTTGTTATTGTGTCAATAATGCAGTGTAGGATGTGCACACTGGCACATCCTGTGTCCTCATTTCCTTTGACCTCCTTTACAGTGAAACTGCACATCATTTACCAACATAGACACAAAACAGGATCTTTCACACTACACTTCTCAAAATAACTTCCTTTTGATATCAGCACTCAAACAATGGCAAGGATCTTTTTTTGGAAGGTTTAACGACCTGCGAGATTACTTTTGAAAACCTTTTTAAAGTCCTGACATTGAATAAAATCTGCATGAGATGTGATGTGATGTCAGATGAAGAGATACACCAGAAGCGGTGGAACTCTCTGTTCTATCACTTCCTCACAGTTTGACCTTCTTTCAGTCTTAATTTGCTCCACCTTACCCGTCTACACCGAGTTAAGAGCTCCTGTGCACCTCTCATAGTGCCAGTGTGGAGTTTAAGAGCAATAAGATCTCCTCCGGCAGGAGGCCCGAGGAAATAGGATTAGCAAGGCTTCTATCTGTCCTCAAATCAGAACTGAAAAAGCCGTTTTCAGAAAGTAAAGTGGCTGATTTCCTAAAATAAATCTGCAGGTGCTGATTTGTTGGAACGACACTGGTTTTACCAGAGAAACCCAGTCCAAAAAGGAACTGAAGGATAACTTATGGGAAGTAGAACAAGCAATCTCATGTGATGTAAGTAAGGCAGAGGAGGGAACTTGTTTCTGCTCGTGAGGCAGGAGCTGTTGGTGTCTGTTACATGTTGGAGAGAAAATGAAAAGACGTTTGTTGCTGCTCAGTCGCTAAAGTCACACCTTCTTGTTCCGTTTATTATTATTATTGTCATAATCTATTTTTTGTTATACTCTCTTATTAAATCTCCCCAGCTCGGCAAACCCAAGACTTTTGGTAACTTCCTGCTCACCTGTGTTCCCTGCGTTCTGTACTGAAGTATCAAAATTCAATTGCATAAAAATGTGAATACTTTTTGGTATTCACTGTGAAATATATGTATTTCGTGGAGTAAGAGGCTGGTGAATAAAACAGCCAGATCTCCATCTGCATATACAGCTGTAACTGTCACTACTCTCCTCCATCATGTGGCTACATCCTAGCACCCTACAACTTATATCACTGCACTACCAGTGACTTTCCGTTCCACATCGGTGCATTTATTATCCCACCATGTAAAACACTGACATTGGAGACATCTGCCAAGACTGCCAGCCAGCAACAACTCACACAGAAGTCAGTCGTGCTGCTGTGGATTTAAATCAGACCCACACGGCTGACCTGAGCGTCGTCACTGACTCCACGCTTCGTTCACACTGTTGGCTGTCTTTAAACGCGCCTGTCATACAACCAGAATATCAATGTTCTGAAGTTTGTCCACTCAGACTGCACTGCTGCCGCTGTCTGATATCTAATTCCACGGCTCAAAAGTAATAAAAGGATGCTGTATTAAAGGCTAAGCTGCTCATCAAATCTTCTCTCCCTAATCTCCATGCCGAGCTGAACACGGGCACTCTGGGTTCAACAGATGGAAAGAGCAATGTTAACCAAAAATTACCTAATATTTTTTTTTAAAAACAGACACTGTTAATACTTTGATGTTTATCCAGCGAATGGCAGCAGAGGTGAAATAATCCGAGAACAAATGAGAAATGACTGAAAGTGCTGTGTGTGTGTGTGTGTTTGTGACGTCACAGCCTTCGTGTGCTTTTAACATCCCAGGATTTCTGCATCTCAGCAAATATACTTCTTAAAAAGGACCCTGAAATCTTTCTTTTTGAGTTGTGCTACAGCGTGTGTGTTTTTTGACGCCAACCGCAAACAAAAATAGATCTGGGTGCCTCCTGCAGCGACATCCTAAACACATATCAGATCAGATATGACTCCAGTCAATCACGATATACCATTATAAAGG
>CAEMYA010000115.1:2149954-2194306 GCA_903131615.1 Diplodus sargus
TGTGTGTGTGTGTGTATATATGCTTGTGTGGGTGTATATAGTATGGAAGGTGGGAGGGAGGGGCTTTCTTTTATATTGTTTTATTTTTCTTATGTAAAGCACTTTGTGCTACATACAATGAATGAAAAGTGCTCTATAAATAAAGATTGATTGATTGATTGATATCAGATCAGATATGACTCCAGTGAATCACAATATACCATTATAAAGGCCATAATGTCTCACCTTGTCCCAGTGGTGCAGTGTAGTGTTGCATTTTTAGGAGTTTAACATTTAAAGGAGCCTTGTGGAGTTTTGTTATAGTCAAACAAAACCATAGTTTACATTTAGTGTTTCTTACCAAAACACACTGTGTGCATTTCATCTCGTAAAACATTTACAAACCTATTTTTTAAAATCTTTTCAAGCACTGTTTCTCTTCTTTGCCTTTGATGGTGCTACGTTTCTTTGAATTATATTTCGACTAGATTCTGATCAAACAAAAAGATGTTAAAACGGTAAACTGGCAGCGTGAACTTAACTGTGAATTTTGTGCACAGCAGAATCAGCGCTACTTCTTATCGAACAAACCCACAGGAAACCTTTAAAGATTCTTTAAAAGTAGGATTTGGTGACATTTACCATTGTTACTTCCCCCGAAATGGGCTTTCATTTTGTATTACATTTATCGCGTGCATACCGGGCCTGTCCCTAAAAGGCTTCACATGTTCACCTGAAAGCAGTCACCTCGACTAATTGAATTAACTTCACCCTATTACTAAGTAAGTTAGGTCAATCCTCCTAAGGAGCACAAATATATCTAGCATTAGAATAAGATTGAGACACAAGTGTTAGCGCACATTGTCTTTGTATAGTATTCACCTTTATTTGACACAAGAGCTCAACACAGACACTTGTCTCCCCTGTAATGTGCGCACTGCTCTCTTCATCATTTATACTGTATTATATACTGCATGATACATTTGAGAATCACTTAGTGAAACAGTGAAGTTTTGTTGGGATCTGTCATAACTGAGATGCACCACTGTCCATGTCCAAGCATGAACTCATTATAAATCTGGATTATTTCATGTTTTATGTCTCCTCATAACTCCATATTGAATTTGCCAAAACAGGTTAGGTTCCAACATAAAAACTAATATAACAGTATGGACAGATAACTGAGTCTATAAGGAGAAGGTCAATAACAATGATGCTAACTTGGCACAAGTCCGCGGGGAATATGAACAAGTGAAGGCTGTCCCACTCAGAGTCCCAGGCTCCGATCCTGAGAAATGGTCAATGACAGAGATCGGTAACTCCGACAGAGGTAAATCCACACGTCCTGACTGGCCTCAATTATTGCTTAAGTATGATCCCAGTCAGAAAATATCAAAAGTCTTGCACGCATAGTCGCCAGGTCTCTGCAAGTCACAAGATGACGCTGGCTTTGTGTCACAAATTGATTTTCACGCGATGTGAATGATTCAACTTTATCCAACAAAGGGTGTGAAATGTGTTTCAGAGGGGAAAACGAGGAGCTACAGGAGCTCAACTAAAGAAGGAAATCAAAGCAAGAGGGTGATAAGTGGAAACAGTGTTGAAGCAGATGCACCACATGAAAGCTGTCCTGGATCCTTCACGCTGTCTCATGCATCACTCTCCCTCGGGAGTGGGTGGTTGTAGGACGGGCTATTCACATTCAGGGAGGCGGGAAAGAATGAAGGTATGTACGGGATGACGGACATCAGAGGGCTGGCCAGCGGGCTCTCATTCAGGTGACCCATGGGGATGATCACGTCGTCCCGGTCCCACACGTGGAAGGCATTTGGGTGCGAGTGGGTGAGGGCAGGGGGTATGTGCAGAGGGCTGACTCCTTCCATCCCGCCGTCTTTCATCATGTCGTCATCAAGCGGGCCCAGCAAACAGTCTATGGACGGGTAAAAAGAGAAGGGATTAGAACCAAACAATTGAGCTCCGAAATCTTCATCCCAATCCCAGCTATGTTTTTAAAAAAAAGTCCCTAGGTGTTTCATTTAATTTAAGATTGGTCGCTGTTGTGGAGAAACCCATTTACACAAAGTTCGCTTCAAGACTGATGCACTTTTGCTTCATCTACAAGGGAATTTACTTCAAAAATATATTCTTTGTTTTCAGCTTTTTAGTTGGTATAGCGACAACATAGTGTATATTAAGCATATCTCATTGAGGGTAGGATAGTCACATGCAAATCTGACACAATTCAGTGCATATTCTCTATGCATATAATATAAATTATCACATTAAAGACTTCACAATGAAACCAGAAATAGTTGCAGGACTAAGGTACAGAATGTGGGTAGCATTATAACACAAAACCAAAGTAAAAACCACCAGACGTGGCGATCAAATACTGTGCATTCCCCCTTTATTACGGATGCAACTATAGTTTGCTTTAATAGTCGACGAATCTATGGATTTATTTCTTGATATTTCTTTGCATTAGTTGTTTGGTCTAGAAATTATCAACCAGTTTCTCCCAAAGTCTAGGATGACATCCTCAATTGTCTTGTTTGGTCCACAACCCAAAGATAATAAATGTGCTGCCACAGAAGGGTAAAGAAACCAGGAAACAGTCGCATTAAAGAAGCTGATATCTGAGAATGGATCCAATGGATTTGAGTACCTGTTATATCCAGCATGAGGTCTTTGATGAGGTGACCCACGATCGCGTAAGCCACAGCGACAACGATCAGAGCGGCCATCAGGAGGTAGAGGACAGATTTAGGGAGCTGGATGAGGTCCCTGGGAGGAGGCTTGTACTCCTTGTAAAGTGGCTCCACATTTTGGACCAAGTACTGTAATGGAAGTCCGCCTTCGCCGGTGTAGTTAAAGCTGTCCATATTCCCGGAGCCTCCACTTCCTCCAGTGATGAGAAGTTATTCCATTATATTCAGAGTGAAAATGTTCCCGGTTGGATTGATTCACTTGCTGAGATGTCACTCCCTAAAATACAGACAGGCAGACACAGCAAAACTGTTAATCAACTTTGATATGAGGCAAATGGAAGAATGTAATGCGAATATATTCCAATAGCCATTTGAATTTACCCTTTAATTATTCTTTAAGATACAATGATCTACTTTTCTGATACTTTACAGAAAATAGGCCAGTGAACAAATCCACCCACCTGTCAAAGCCACGTTTTGGCAGCTTCCAGATTAAACACATTTGGGTCTATTCAGTGTTGGTTCACCAACATCTCCCCGTCTACTTTCTTTAGCATCATGCTGTTGTATCATCAGTCCATCCCACAACCAGGCATCAGGACATGCCAGGCAGCCTCTGTGCCTCTCTGCTGTGTGCTGTGTCCTCTGTGCTGGAATACTTCAGACTGTGGGCGTGACAGAGAGACACAGAGAGAGAGAGAGAGAGAGAGAGAGAGAGAGAGAGAGAGAGAGAGAGAGAGAGAGAGAGGGGAGGAAGGCAGGGATTAGATTTCCAATCACAGCAACGATCAATCAACCCCTCATCCCACTTAATCCAGGAGAAACAATCTGAGGGAGTGCTTTCTGCCCTGTATACACACACACACACACACACACACACACACACACACACACACACACACATTAGATACACAGAAAGGTCTTTGCTAGGAAGTTCTTAGTGCAAAATGCATCTGAAAAAAAGGCTGAATTTAAATCTTGCGCATCTTCCAGTTATGCCTCTGTTTCATTCACTACTGAAAAAGAATGCGGTAAAGTGAGTCGCTGTCTGATCTTCGTTGCGCCTGAACTAGAGTAAATAGGGTAAGCATGGTCCGAGAGCAAAGTGAAGGTCCTAAGAGATACATATAGTTGATATGTATTCTTCATTCTTTATTTATAGATTGAACATTTTCCTCATGTTTAATCAGGTGTAAGTTAAATTTTACCAATCGTTTATCAGACAAATCCAAGTGATTGTTTACTCTAATGTTCTCCTTAATGGTATTAAACCCAATTATTCCCACTGTACCTGTTTAAAATGTAAATGTAATGTAAATTTCACAATAAAACACTGTCTTTGCTCTGTAGGGAGTCTGTTGTGTTTGTTTCTCATGTTTTTTAAGGGGGCTTTATAGAGGTGGGCTTTTATTTTAATTTTTTGTTGGTTGTTCATAGTTGTTGTGTTTGGTAACTCCAAATATCATCTCCTATCATGCATGAAAACCTGAAATATTGTAGTTGAATTTTCCTGAATATTGACGTTATGGTCAAAACCAAATCTGAATATCTGTATGTTATTCTGACTTTGACCTTTCACCAAATGAATTCCTTCATAGGTTACTTCATCATTGTCTTTGCATCTTCTTCCTGATGTCTTAATCTATCACAGGTCCACATTGGGTTCCATTTCACTGTAAATATGTTGATCACTACACAGAAGAACAGTAAGAAGAGCAGCAGATCAGTAAGTTGTCAGTTTAACACATTATTTGAACTATTTCAGTTATGTAGGGTATCATTATTTACCATTACACAGCTAATTCTTAATGCTTTTACCATAACTCTGGATTTCCAGGTTGTTTAACGACCATTTATCATGTTTGAGAAGCCATTTCTGAATTATCACTGTTATCACAAAGATACATACATGCATTTTGTTATTACAGGTATATGCTATGGAAATCGGCTCATTTTACCAGTTGAAAAAGCTGATTAATCACTATATGTCTTTATTCTTAATTGAATGGGTGCTACATTGGTTAAATTGGTGAAAGCAATTAACTGGATTTCTTTATTTGCCTATTTGTACCTACCAGCTCCAATGTAATAATATGGGGTTTATAAAAATGAAAATAAAAAAATAAAATAAAAAACAAATAAACATTTGAAAAAAACACACAAGAAGATTCTCACAAGTAGCTCAGGAGGTTGGCTCCTCTTAGTGCTGCTAACTTCCTTGACTTCTTCCAGCACTCTTAACCGAACTGGGTGAGGATGTCTCATTTTGACCACATACTATTATATTACCTAGTTTTATCTTCTTTTTTATGATTTTAACAACATAATGTCAAAGCATAAAAAGCTAACACAGGTCGAGGGATTTCGGCCTTTTTTTAAAACTACGTAAACACAATGAAAATGACGTTTAATCTATAAAGTTGAAGTTCGTTAGCATTAACGTTAGCCGGCTAACGCTAGCTAGGAGGCGCACATAACAGCTAGCTAGATGTACACACGGCTAACGCGCCATTTTTATATGTAGTTATCTGTTGGAAATAGAAGTATACGTATTTGCTTGCAACATACAGTTGTTTGATGTGAAGCTATTGGTAAAATTACTTTTTACTTTTAGTGGACAAGAGGGGTTCGCTAGCTAAAGCTGTGCTTACCCGGGTTTAAAGTGGGAACTGATCCATCTCCTTATTCTAACATTAGCTTCCGTTACAGTTTCTCACTAACAGGTTATTTATTGTAAGAAACTTACATTTATATTTTTTTCACAAACATTACTTATGTAGTGGTGTGTCTTTTTCATCAAATTCAGTCCTGCTGAGTTTGATACAGCAATATGGATTTTTCCTTTGATGAGCTGCCCTCCACCTCACAGTCCACTCCCAAGAGCCGACATGAGGACACAGAGATGGTAACATGTAAAAATATAAAACTGAGGACCAAGAAGTCCCCAAATATATTTAAAATTGTGACAGCACAATAGTAATATGTGTTGGCACCGTATTGTGGAAAAAGAGCAAGACTTGTGCAAAAAAGTAATTTTATGGCGACTGTGTTTTTGAGAACTGTGAATGACTCTTTAGCCACTGAGCACTTGGCGATGGTGGACAAGTTAAAAGCTGTTTTGTCCTTAATACAGCCAGAAGACCATGATTCATCAGGAGGGATGTCCTCGAGCATGGGCATGACTGACATCCAAGAGAATACCTGGTACAGAATGACTTTTACAGTCCAAACCACTCGCTTAAGTTATCAATCATGAATTACCATTCCTAAGCGGTACTCTCCACTTGCCCCATGAAGAACTGCACTTTTATGTTCCTTAATGAAGAAGGAATTTAGGCTGGAGCCACATTCAACCTGCATGTCACTGTCTCTTGTAGCTCAAACATTGATGATATCCGTAGAAGAGTGCAGGATCTGGTAGAGGAGATAAACGACAGCCGCACCAGCGACCAGAAAGTGATGGATGGGTTTGAGGAGAAGTTAATGAAGAAGGTACAACATATTTTTAATGCTCATGGTCCTGTTCTTCACCACTATGCACAGTTCATATTTACCAAGCACTCGTTTCATGGCTTTCGTGATGGGCCTGAATGCACTTCGTGCTCAAAAGTAAAATGCTAATTGTGGACTGACACACTGCAGATGGCCACAAATATTCTATTCAGGTCATTGTTTTTATTTTTACTCCTCAATTTTATTCCCTAGGTGCCAGAGATGTGCCAGCAGATGAAGGAGCTCATGTACTCGGTGTATGAGGAAAACAGTAATAAGATGGAGGGGAAGCTGCAGGAGTTGTTCGAGGTGCTGGAGAGGTGCGCTAAGCTCAACAAGGAGCTCGCGGAGGCCAACCAGGCTCTGTCAGGTCTCAGAGAGGCCCTGGCCATTAGCCAGACACCAGAACCCTGACAAACCAGCTATTACTCTGATGTCCACGTTGTGTTTGAACTAGTTCAGGTGTTATTCAGAATTACTTACTTATTCTGAATGTTTTCTTTTGTTAATATATTGAGTATTCAGAATAAGGTTCAGATTACAACTCCTGCTTTCAATGAAAAAACTAAAGCTGAATCTAGGTTATATATATGGTCAGTTTTAGTATCTATTGGTTAAATGCAACTAACAGTAACAAATAAGCCTGTTGTTTGGGGCTGTCGGGTGTTAACATTTTATATTTTTAATGTATAACAGAGCTCCATTGTGTCTGTAGTACTTTGTATTTGACCGATGCAGTTGTTCAGACCTACTCCGACTAATATATAAGAAAAACGTTAAATGACAACAGAAGATAATTTATTTTGAATAGGCCACACAACACCTCAAATGTACTCACTCCTTGTCACTCATTCAAAGTCCTTTATTTACATATTAAATTATCACAAAATAAACTCATAATGCCACAACTTTACATGCACCTCCCTCATAATCAGTTCCTGAAGTGTGCTTCAGACAACTGTACAAGCATTATGACAGTTGGACCCATTGCTTTGTGAGGTGGACCTTAAAAACTCACCTAAAGTACCAAACAAGAGGGGCTGTAGCAATCAGCTCCGATCAGGTATTTGAAGAAGTATAAACATAATGAGGTATTTGTGATTTATCCCACCAGGCAAAGCCTCAACCACCTTCTACACATTGAAGTTTGCCCAATGAGGCCGTGTTTTGCAGAGGTCAGATGAACAGGTACTCCGGTTCAAATCCACATCAAGTCCATTTCAAGAAGATGGTGAAGAGCCTTTACTTTCCAACAGTGAAGGACTGCAGTCCAGTGATCGCACGGCCCAGGATCAAGGCATGAATGTCATGAGTTCCTATCAAAAAAAACACAAACATTATTTAGTTTTTCGTTTGTTTTTAAAGGCAGATTGGCTACAGTTATTTGTATAACATTTGGTTAAAAAAGAAATCAACAACACTAACACTAACAACAAAAAATCTTTATCTTCTGCACTGCTGCCCTCTGGTGGAGGGTGTATATAACTGCAGCTAAAGAAAGGCTGAAGTAAAATCCTTTTCACTACAACATTTCGTCTATAAAATGAGGATTAGATGTATCCACTGGTGTGTGCCTACCCTCGTATGTGTTGACAGCTTCCAGGTTCATGACGTGACGGATAATGTGGTACTCATCTGCGATGCCATTTCCTCCCAGCATGTCTCTTGCCTGCCTGGCAATATCCAGAGATTTGCCACAGCTATTCCTCTTCAGCATGGAGATCATCTCTGGCGCTGCTCTATTAGAGGAAGAATATACACGTTAAAGAAAACAGTTTTTATTCTGGGCTTAAGGGCCAAAACAAGACAGAAAGAGAACTCACTTCTTCTCATCGATAAGTCTTCCCAGGGCCAGACATGACTGCAGCCCGATGGTGATCTCTGTCAGCATGTCTGCCATTTTCTTCTGCATCAGCTGGTTCCTGGCCAGTGGCACCCCAAACTGGATTCTGATTGGAGGATAGAGAGAGACATGAAATCCAATCCTTCTGTAAAAAGGCTGATAATATAACGTCCTCTGACCTTGTTTAGACACCGCACAGAGTGTGAACAGAATGTCACGTACCTGTCCAGAGTGTACTGACGGGCAGCGTGGAAGCAGAATTCAGCAGCTCCCAGAGCTCCCCAGGCAATGCCATACCGGGCGTTGTTCAGACAGCCAAAGGGACCCTGATCACAAAGGTCACCAACAAAAGAAATGTAACATATCAGCACACTGTAATATTAATGCTGTAATATTAAAGTCAAATGAATTAAACTCGATCTCAGAGAGCAGCCACTTACAGCGAGACCAGAGACGTTGGGCAGCAGGTTCTCCTGGGGAACTTCCACTTCGTCCATCAGGATCATGCCAGTGGCAGACGCCCTCAGCGAGAACTTGCCCTCGATCTTGGGGGTGGCAAAACCCTTCATTCCACGCTCCAAGATGAAACCTCGCACCCTGCCATCCTCACACTTTGCCCACACCACTGCGATGTCTGCCACGGGGGAATTTGTGATCCTAGCAGGAGGGAAACGGTTTTCATTAACAGAATGGTTACACATTTCAGTGTTTCATAAAGGGCCTTACAGCCCCATGTTTCAACAAAAGTTGTAATTTTTAACCTAAAATATCACTATCAGCGAGCTACCTCAAATTACCACGCAGGCTTCTTCAACTCATGAAGTTCTGCAGCTTTTAGGATTTTCATACATACTGGCAGCACTGTCACAACAGATCTTCTCACATCATTAGCCTCACAATACCAGACTTCCATGTTTCAGACACAATTATTTAAGTCAACAGTAGTTGACAGTAAACATAGGAGAACTTTCCATATTTTCTGTACAATCTGACCTTCAAATGGATAGTGGCAGTTAGATTTTCTATTTGTTTTTTGCCACATAATCATTTTTAGATACTTTTTTTTAAAATATCTCAAAAATGTTTAGTATATTGTTAGATAAACACACCAGTGAGACCAAACAGCCACGATATGGTACCATCTAACAGCGATCGCGGAGGTATTTAGATCCTTTACTTGAGTAAAAGTACTAATAAAGTTAAAATACTCTGTCACATTTTCCATTTAGAGCACATTTTGTTCATCCAACAGCCCAAACCCCAAAATGATCACAAATGAGTTAAAATTATTACAATATTTGACAGGAAAAGCACTAAATCTTCACATTTGTGAAGCTGAAACCTTTAAATGTTATGTGAAAAATGAGCGAGTGATTATGACACTAGATAAACATAATTTCAGCTGTACATGTATAAACTGTTGGGTAGTTTAATTTAAAACAAAACAACATGACTTCATAAACTCTTCATATTTTTGTGTGCAAATATCTTAATTTGTGAAGTAACTAAAACTGTCAGATGAATGTACTAAAATCAAAAGTACAAGTTTTCCCTCTGAGATTGGGAGAGTGGGGCAGAAGTAGAAAGAAGCGTGGAAGGAAAAGACTCAAGTAAAGTAAAAGTACCTCTAATCTGTAAGTACAGGACTTGAGGAAAGTTATCAGTTACATTTCACCACTGCTGTCTAAAGCACAAATCATTGTCTAGCTCTTATGTAAGGATCTCCTCCCATTCCAAGTCAATGATAAGCTTTAAGAAAACACCTGCTGTAGTTCTACCTACCAGGTCTTGGCTCCACTGATGGTGAAGGTGCCACTTGATGGGTTGTATTTGGCCTTGGTCTCCATGCCGCTGGGATCGCTGCCGTGGTTGGGCTCCGTCAGGCCGAAGCAGCCCATGATTTCTCCAGTTGCTGCACAACAAATAAAAAAACACACGGGAAACTCAAAACTTGCCGTTGCCATTTTTAAAATGTCGTGTGCAAATACAGAAAACATCCGTCTCACCAAGGCGGGGCAGGTACTTCTCCTTCTGGGCCTCTGTGCCGTAAGCGTTGATGGGGTGCATGACCAGTGAAGACTGGACACTCATGACTGACCGATACCCGCTGTCCACTCTCTCAACCTCTCTGGCAATCAGGCCGTATGCCACATAGCTAGTGCCTGCGCAGCCGTACCCTGCAGACGAAGTTAGACACAGTGTCAAGACCTGCATATGATCCAAACATGACGATATAGTTCCAAAAAAACGTATAAACTTATGATCCCTGTGACTATGAGGTTTTGTTTCTGTTTACCTTTAATAGTTGGGCCCAGGACGCCTAACTCTCCCATCTCTGAGACAATCTCCCTGTGGAAATCTGTAGCCAGGTGCATGTTGGGAAAACAGAAACTGACAATCAACCACTTGTCGGAAAATAAACACATTTTGCACAGTTCGAACTAAAAAAGTGTGTAAAAAGCCTAAACTTGTGGTTGAATTAGCCTTGATGAGCATCTAAAAGTCCATTTCTGCTCTGGATATTTAATCATAAATGAATCCTTATAGTCTGACCCACACATTATTCCTCTGAACGCTCCGATCGCAGATGTGTGCCTTGCTTACGTTCATTTCTGTTGGCCATGAGGATGCGGGGCATGAGCTTCTCCTGGCAGTAGTCGCGGAAGGAGTCCCGGATCATGATCTCCTCCTCTGTCAGCTGACCCTCCAGTTCCAGGGCGTCCCGCCAGTTGAATGACACCTTGGCTGAGAGTCAGAACATGTACACACACACACACAGACACGGTGGTTATGTCACCATAACATGTGGCAGCAGAACGTGTGAAGGAATCTGGACAGACAAGTGTTCAACTCATTAAAGCTTTACTTACGTGCCTTGGCCGGCTTTTTGGTTTCTTCAGCATCTGAAGGAAGACAAATAAAAACATTGAGTCCTTATACTCACACTTTAAACAACTTTTGTCTGTTTTCACCTCCTGAATTGGCTTTTTCTTTCTGGTAGAATAAAGTCACACACTCTAGCTTCATATCCGTCAATGTTTTAGCCTTAAGCCTTCGTCACGATCAAAAACCGGCTTGGCTTTAGTTGTTGATCTTGAAAAACACCTGAGGGCTTCGATTAAAAAGAAAAATGTGCAACACTTTCTACTTTATAGTCGACTCATTACAGCCCTTGGCATGTATGACCTTTCTACAATATGTTTTCCCCCTTTGGATGAAAAAGAGCACTTAAATATTTAAAAAATTGAATAGAGAATTTCAAAGGTACCTCTGGGAGCTGCAGCAGCTGTGCCCTGGGCTCTGGACACAGTGACAGCAGCACATTTTTTGCTGTTGGACAGCAGACGAGTGACAGCACCTCTGAGAGCCATAGGTCTACTGAAAAGGAAAGCGAGATATGAAATATATATTAAAGTTTGCATATTAATGTATTTATACAAACAATGTATAGGTTCATTTCTGAGTTACTGAGACATTGTTATGCAATAGACAATATCGAAAGCTGAGGTGCCAGACAAGTGAAAATCAGGACAATTTGTCCAAATATAACAATCATTACAATTTCCTGATCTACCCATGTAAAATGCCTCATAGTAAGCTCCTAATCTAGCTGTTTTTGTTATTATTGTATTATCACTCCATGCAGCACAAACAGTAGCTGCTTCGGTTAGAACACTATCAAAAATACTTTCAGGATGAAGAAAAGGTAGAGTTCGAACTGAACAAGCCAGTTTGTAATGTTTGACATTCATCAGGACAAAGGAGCATGTTATTCCCCCCTGCAGGCTGTTCCAGGCTGTTCAAACGCCTGGAGTCAACGTGTCCCTGCGACAATGTAAATGTTTAATTAGTTTAAAGAACAGTACCTTTTTCCTCTCGGTGAGTTTGTCTGATGGTCGGGTGTCTTTTCTGCGATGGTCCGGTGAGCCTTAAAAACATCGCTTAAATAACACTTTGTGACGTCACATGGATACGTAACGTCATACACGGGAGCTCCTTTCCTCCATGACAGTTGAGGCAAAGGCTCGGGAGCATACAGTTGTGCAACGCATGGAAGTTATGCAACCAATTTTCTTTTTTGACTTATGAGGGACAAAAGTGTATGAAATACAACTTTTGGAGTTTTTCTTCCGTTGGGATTGTTTGATGCAGCTCCCTCCACCGTGCATAGCACACTCAGTGAACTTCTACAAGGTGTGTGAATTAAACTTGCGGCACATTTCCACACCCAAAATGGCGTTTCTGGACTGCTGTGGGAGCGCGGTGTGTGGAGGGTGTCGGCACGCGCCCTTCCAGCCCATTGGCTGGTAAAATAAGAAGCCATGTGCAGACCCTGAGTGCTGTGTGAGCGCCTGTACCCAACTTTTGTAAGTGACTCTGCAGCTGACCTGAAGACAGCTGACAACAGACACAAACAACAGCAATGACCTCGAAGCAAGTCTGTAATCTTGATGAAGACAAATTGTGTAGTATACGGTCATCAGCATAATGTAAGCCCCTGGGTTGTAAAGAGAAAAGACAGATGGCCTTCTTTTTCTCTTTTTCTGGATCGATCATAAACATTAAAATGTATCATTGACATGAAATCAGTTGACTTTACCAAGAAATGTGTTTGAAAGCTTGGTAACAGATATTTTATGTGTGACTTGAAACCTGACCATGATGATGATCTTGTCATACATTTAAATTATTCACTGTTTTACCTGCACACCCTCACCTGACACTATTGTGGCAAAAGGAGTGAATCTTCGTGTGGTATAAAAGCAAGTTTAGCAGTTTAGCTTCTTATGAAATGATGTTTCCAGATAATATTGACTGTATGCTTACTCATGATTACTCAGGGTAATCCTGCTCCTGTGATCTGAATTGCTCATGATCTTAAGATTCATACTCCAAACAAACAGGAAGCAGCATATCACCAGAGTAACCGCTAAGCACTGCTAACCGTAGCTGCTGTTAGTAAGTTAGCCAAGTTAGCTGTGCAGTAAGTGATGCTGGGACTGGGACTCTGGGAGGGAGGGGAGCATCTGTTTTGTTTACAATCCCGGAGCCTTGGAACTTTTGTTACTTTAAAAAATGTTGTAAGCTAACATTCCTACATATTGCTACTTTTATTGTCTTGCTTCCTCCTTATTTGAAGACTTTTACTCCTTTTGAGTCACAGTAGGTTTTAAAAGGAATAGTTGTTTAGTTGTAGGAGAGTGGGGAGTGTGTTCCAGTGGTGGAGGAAGAACTCACATCCTTACATGAACGTAAAAATATCACACGATACAACACCCAATAATAACTCCATTAAGGAGGCAAACCCTGCATCTAAAATCGTATTGAAGTCGATATACATAAAAGATTAATCAGCAAAAGGTATCGAAAGATGAGTGCTGTCCATGATATCATTTTACACATATTACAGTATTGGATTGATATTACTCAAGCATTAACATTGAATGGTGTATTTGGTCAGTGTTAAGCTTATTATATATACTATATCATGCTTTGTACCAGATTAATCTTTCAAAATGAATCATATTTTATGTCATGAATAACCCTCCAGCTGACTGGAAAAAAGAGCTGGTTAATAAATGCAGCTGAGAGGACTATTTTTCCTCTCAAGGTGAGTAGAGGTATAAAGTGGCATTCAAATTCTAAAGTTATAGCTCTAAATTGTGCCTCTAAATAGGCCTAGAACTATATTTCCACCACTGCTGTCCTCCTGTCAGTTTGTGTATGTTCTCATATGCACACATTTACATAGAAGTGTTAAAAATAACTCTGTAATTTCATTTTAATCATGAGAAGGAAACCGGTCAATTTAAAAGTTTTCCTGAACGCACTGAGTCCATTAGACACACATTTCTCTTCACAAACACTCCACACATTCCTTTGAAGAAGCGGCCAGACCAAATGGTTTTGTCCCGCTCAGGCGCGCTCTGATTGGCCGAGGCAGCTGTCGGTTAGCAGGCTCTCCCCCTGTCATTGGCTGCCTCGGCTCTCCGTTAGCTGGGAAAGCTTCGTGCCTCGGTTTGGTTTGGGATGGTCTCTCTGTCTCCCTCTCTCTCTGTAGCAGTCTGTTATTGATGTTTCTTTCCTCGACATTTCCATGGTAACTGTCCTGTCTAAGGTCTGAACAGCAGCCAGGAGCCGAGCGGTGCGTGAGAATGGAGCTGGAGGAAAAAAACCCGGACCCTAAATACGGTAAGAACAGCTTTATTCTGAGGTTTTCTCCTCCATGTTTGCTTTTTCTTTGAACGGGCGAAGAAATGGAAACAATGACTGCGAGGGATGGGAGGGTGTGGACCTCACGGGTCTCGTGCGGCTCTGGAGCCATCCTCATCCTCCTCAGCCGGCTGTTTTTCGGATGCAGTTCTCGTCATTCTTCAATCTCAGAGAAATGTTTTGAATTACTCTCCAGTTTCTCTGACATTCCACTGTGAACGAAGGCAACGTGCTGTAAATGGGTGGTTGTGTTTGGCTAGTTGGCCCTGTGTTATCACTCTGCATTATGAACTATCCAGTTCAGCCTAGTTGTGTTGATTTATGGCTGCTATTACAGGAAAACTAGGTTATCAGCCATACAAACAAGGCTCGTCTCGACCTGCTTATAGTAAACTGGCTTCATACTCAGGCTACTCTATACAGTAGGAACACTGAAAAACAGGCCTCACAGGAGAGGAGGAGTGGATAGTAAGCTGTGTTTGGTTTATTGTATTTTCCCCTGGGCTCAGGAACCAGTTGGTGTTTTGTAGACTCACATATGGAAATTTCATCCACTCAAACGTATGCGCTTCACAGACATTCATCGCTTTTGTTCACACTGAATTTCTGCATGCACACATTATGGAAAACCCATCCTCTATACCAGCCGAAGACATGACTCATCGCTGCTTATTATGTGTGTCACACATGCATCCTCTCCACTTGGCAGCAACTTATCAGCCCACAGCCGCCCTGGTGTGGTCTTCTCGTATCTGGGCCGGGTTGTTGTTCCTATGGACTGTTGAGTCATGAAGTTTTCCCAACCAGTGTTATTCTTGCTTTAATACCCCATGTCACTGTTGTTACATGGGAGGACGGCCAGAGAGCGCTTACAAGCAAACCGCAGTCTCCACGCCGGTATTCCACTGGGAAGACAACACTAATGCTCTCTGACTGTGGAGTTGGTGCTTCTATCACAATGTAAGATGCTCCCAGCAGCCAACACCCACAATGTAAATTGCCCATCCTCTCCGCTCGATCCACGGCGCTCCCACTGTGGAGCATTTCCACATTGCTTTCCTGTTACCATGTAAACTGCTCCTTTTCCTCGGCTCCCCTCCCCCCATGAAGGCAGAGAGATCAAAAAACACGGCCCTTTTGAACCGGAAGATAAAGGTTTATACGATACAAACACACAATGCACATTCCAGCTCTGCAGAAGTCCAAAACAGCAGTTTTTTTATCAGCAGAGTTTAACCTGTGAGCAGTCTCTGGTTGGCTGCTACGTACCCTTTCCCTCTGTCAGTCTAGGGTGTACATGCAGGCGTGGAGGCAGGCTGCAGCCTGCACTGCCTGGATTGTGTTCAGCCTTGTCTGTCCGACCCACTCAGCAGACACAGTCAAGACGCTTCCAGTCAATATCAAGCTGGCAAACACTCAGTTGCACTGCCACACACACACACTGCATCTACCCAGAGACACACAGCTGCTAAATGTTTCACAATGAGCGCTTTGAACTTCAGTTTGGGAAAATCAGACAAATTGTGGCTGTATGATCCGAGTACAGAGAGACAGTGATCGGAGCCAGTGGTTGTCAGGTTTTAAGGATTCATCTCTGATAAAAGAGACTTTAATGTGTTTCCTCCTTCCTTTTTAAGATCATGTAGGCCAGTGACCTCATTAGGAGCTGTCAAACTTTAGGTTTTTTTGAAGCACTTACAGCTGTTGGATACAGCAGGAAAACAGCAGTACATTTCACTGACTCCAGCAAGTGCCATAATCTTTATCTGCATGCTCTAGATAAAAAGATAGAGTTGTCAGGAAAAAGAGCAAACAATGTCCCACATATCTTCTTGAATGTACAGACAGACAGACAGACAGACAGACAGACAGACACACACACAAACACACACACACACACACACACACACTCAACCACAGGGCCCACTAACCCATTAAGGTAGCCAGGGAGAGGTTCATCTGATAACCCCTCTGGGCCCATTAGTGAATCACATCAGTCATGACATCATCACTTCCTTTATCGCACACACTCACACACAACTGTGACTAGAGAAACGTATCATGTTGTCGGTGGGCACAGAGGCTGTCTCACCACTCTGAGCATTTGGTTTTGGCCTTCATGATCTTGTGATTTTCATGCTGAATGCAGACTGAGATCATCCGTTCCTGTTGGTTTTCAGCATCAGGGCACCTGCTGTATGTAACAACCAACCTGAAGAACCCAGTGCGAAAACAAAGTACCAGTTAATGTATACCTTTATGAAACATCTCTTCACTAAGTCTGACATCTGCAAACTACTACCACATTAATTGTGTCAATTAGATGAACAAACAAGAGTAGTTATAATAAATTTCTTCACACAACCAATATGCTGGAATGCTTTTCAGCACAATCAGTGGTTGTTTTGTAGCACAAAGCAGCAGCTCTAATTGAGCAGTGCCTCAGATGGACCTCCGGATGGAAAAATCACTGGCAGTGTTTATTCTCCTCAGTAAAGAGATGGAGGAAATGCGTAGAAAACACGATGTGATGGTAGGGAGGGGGAGTACAACCAAACACCAACAGCAAACCCTTTTAACTTTTTGTATGAATACTATGCTAACAATCAGTAATAACATTGTTTCTGACTGCAGCCAGAATACTAAACACCTCAGCACTTAGTACCGTGGAATTATATGCAACTTTAGATAGTGCTATTGTCTTTAAATAAAACACACAGTATTCAGTGAATTAAAAGAATTTAGTTACACAAAAGAGCTTGAAAATACTACAGCACAGCCTTTTCAGAAGTAACTGTACAGGCAACATTTTTGATTAACAACTACTCATTTTACTGTACTGTAACTGTTAAGACCAATCAATGCATGGATATCATCAGCCCATTTGAGATTATGTAAGATATGAATCATTTACAAGTGAGACCCAGCCTAGCTGCATTAACGATGTAACATCAAATCAAGTCGCAACAACAGCGGAAAGTAGAAAAATACATTTTATATACAGTGTGTAGACATGGGAACCATGTTAAGGCATGTGTGAAGCACCTGCAGGTGGCAGTGACCACTTCCGCTATTCCGCATTTAAGCTTGGCCTCAGAAATGCAATTTCTATGGGGCTCCAATACAGGTCAAGGACACTGAGTTCCTTAGGAACAAGGTAGAGTCTGTATGTGCAAGCGCATAGCACTGTGTATGTAACAGGCATGTGTGTGCGGTCAATAGTTAGTATTGTATTTCACGCTATGGCATGCTCTCAGTCTGTCACATGGCGACGGAAGTGGGCAGACCAGATCACGGGCATGTGCCACCAGAGAACACGTAGGACGGTCTTATCTCTGTCGTACAGCTCCCCCAACCTTTTGTATGTCACATACACACACACGTCATAACCAAATCATTGTCTTAACAGTGCACAAAAACATTTCAAGAAATCTTTGTCCATTGTTCAGCGAGTCACTGATGTGAAGTTTGCATAAGAAAGCACGTAGCAAACTTGAAAATACAGCTAAAAGTAGAAACAGGAAGCTGAGAAACCAGTGACAGAGGGACATGCATCTTATTGGATGAGGGTTAAAGAGAAACCATTTAACTGCCATTTGCTGTGTCTGTTGTGTGACAGTGACATTTTTTGAGTCATGTGACCGCTGACGTTAGGGTGAGCTGCTCTGCGTGCAGTTGCACACTGTTAAAAAGCTGTAAGTTTGAGAAACAGTGACGAAATTTGACTTGGTAGAATGAGTTGAGGCCCAAAATAATTGTTATGATGCCGGAGTGAAAAGGCTGTCCCTCAATTTTGGCAGCAGCAGGTTCACAGGCGCCACAAGTCTTTGTTGCTGTTAATGCTCCTCTCTCAATACCCCCATCAACAATGTTTTTACTTCAATTCCCCGATGAGCCCTGAGCCAAGAGAGGGACAGGAGAGAGAAAGAGGGAATAGGAGGTGAAGGCAGAGCTAATACACTGAAAGGAGGAAGTGAAGAACTTACAAGTCAGAGGACGCACACACGATACAGGAAGGAGACATAAAGAAACTGGAAAAAAAAAAAGAGACCAAGAGAAATCTACAAAACCGTCAATGACAGAAACTGAAGGAGAAATAACGACAGAATGACAAAATACGAAAGACAAGGTACTGTAACAGCCTGGATGTGTGATGAAGTGAAGGCTCACAGTTGAGACGGATACAGTACTTTGAACGGGTCCAGCGATGCCTTTTGTTCTGGTGCCAGTTGCGTGTAGGCAATCTGCGTATGTGTGTGTTTGTGTATAAGCAGTGTGGTGTCGCAGATATATCTGCATGTAGCACTGGGTGGGCACTGGGCTTACTTTCACTCCCACTTGGAGTCTGTAACAGAGCTTCAAGAAGAGTTTGATAATTCTTCATGGTGTGAATTGTCAACAAGGCTGCGACAGACACTTACAGTAATGTCACAGGATGTGTGGTAGCGCAGAGTCTGGCTTCCGCACAAAAGGATGTTGATAGAGGAGGTTACATCTCCTGAATTCACAACCCAAGCTGATTTCCTGGGTAAAACATATTTGATTTGTAACTTAGAACATGAGGGATAAGCGCATTAATTCCCCTCTGTCTGAATATGTTGACTCTCTGTATTGGCTCATGATGATCTCACTCTAGGCAGAGTGCACTTGGTGGATGTTTCTCCTCTGCCGTGTCTGAGGTGTTTCCATGGCGGCTGGTGATGTCCACAGGGAGCTCACTGTCCACAGGGAGCCATTTTGTGGGTTGCTAGGCATGACAGTCGGGCAGAAGAATCCTTTTGTTCTGGAGACCTTCCTTTCTTTGTCAATACACTTGAACTTGTTTATACGCCCCACTGCAGATATTGATAAAGCATTGCAAATATGAAATACTGTATGAATTAATGAAGACATGCTGTTACTCTGATAAGTCAAGAAATGATTTGTTAGTGTGTGTAATCTGTGTGAAGTAGTCAATTAGCCACCGTGACACAGTAACACTTAAAAAGTACTGACGGAGAAGCTTTTTTTTTTTTTTATTTGTTTATGACAATATAATACTGCTTGGAATTGGTGATGTGTGTAGAAATATTGGTAAGTAGTTAATTACAAGACCAACGGTTCCATAATCACATGATATGCCATTTTAGACGTAAAGCATGATAAGCTATATATAGAGTGAAGGTAATTTGTACTCATATACGCTTAACTTACTCAGAAATGCCCATAATATCCTTCACAATATAGAATGATTTTATCATCATATCATTCAGTGCGATGGTGTCATGATGGTAATTGTAAACTGTTCATACAATTCAGTTCAATTTAGTCCAAATTAGTCATTCCAGGTCCTTTTAACATGATATCATAATCATATGTAAAAAAAGTTTTTTCTGTTGGAGAAATCTTTCTTTTAAAAAGTGTCTTAATTCCTACGTCAGTAAAAAAAAAAATGGGTCAGGGATGGGTCATGATTTGCGAATACATAAATAGTCAATATTTAGAAAAACTTGTTGGAGTTCATGTGACTTTGGTTTTACATAGTTTTTTCCCTTGTTTTCACTGGCGCCTGAAAATAGCACGATAGCACCAGCTGTACCTGCAGCTGGTGGTTAACGAGATTCTATTTAGGTCTTCAGTGGTTCTCTGAAAGTTCCTGAAGTGAAACCTCTAGTTGTTGGTTCACAAGTCTTAATGCATATGTTACATAGTCATATCAGTCTTTGTCTTATGATTCGGGGGAGAAGTACATGTCAATATATTTATGCAATGATTTATAGTAAGACTCATTAACAAGCCTGTTGTCTCTTTTTATCCTCAGGGGAGTCCAGGAAGTTTGACCCAAACTTCAAAGGACCTATTCACAACAGGTGAGACGTGTTTTTCAGTCACAGATCATAATTTGCTTCTTTCTGTAAAACTGACCACCAATAAAAATATTCTGCCTCTCCTCTTTCCAGGGGCTGCACAGACATCCTCTGCTGTATTCTCTTCATCTTAGCCTTGCTGGGGTACTTTGCTGTGGGTATCCTCGGTAAGATTGCAGATACAATATGTACTGATTCTTGTATTATTGTGTTTATTATATATTTTTCTATCTATTAAAGTCCATCAAAATTAAAACATGTTGTAAATCTCCCATGTGGTACAACAGGATTTATTCTTGCATTCTTCAGGGTGGTGTATAAAGCTTTTCCCAGGTTTCTTAGATACAGTCCAGCGTAGATACTAAGTACAATATTAATAGATAAAAAAAAGAGAAATATAATGTAATATAATTGTTTAGTATATTACGTATCTGTTGATTTTAATGTTCTTTTATACCAAATAATTATGGTTATTGCCGATCAATGGACAATAAATAAGGACACAAAAACAACATGCAACATTCGGTTAACTGGAGAAGAGTTACAAGACGGGTTTTATTTTGCATGTACTGAAGGTCACATTGTTCTGCACCTCCCTGTGTGTGTCTTCTCAAAATAATACATTGTGTAAATATTGAAGACGAAATGCTTTGTCTCTCTGCTTTTCCAAGAAGGCAGACCTTTTTCAGTGACTGTACTGGCTTATTTGACTGAGTTTTATTTCTAATTTCTCATTTGAAATTGGAAAGGTGTCAGAAAATTTCAGATTGTTTAATTTAGTATTGATTGGAAGGTCTGTTGATACAGAAGAGCAGACCAGCATATATTATTGTCATTTGATCTGATGTTCACTTTTGTTCTGAATGACTTGCATTCTTCTCCATGCAGCCTGGTCTCAGGGTGACCCCAGGAAAGTGATCTACCCCACAGACAGCAGGGGGCAGTTCTGTGGACAAGCTGGAACACCTCTGGAGTGAGTGACCTGACAATATGAGCGTGATGTCTCCAGTATATGTGTCCTTGAAAACCTCTCACGTGCAGATTATTGACATTTACCTATAATACAGAACAAATGATAGTTTTGTTTTGCTGTTTTCACGCAACAGAAAGAAGCGACTTCTGTTCTACTTCAACATCCTGAAATGTGCCAGTCCTCTGGTGCTGCTGGAGTTCCAGTGTCCCACCACACAGGTCAGAAACCATATCTACTTATCTTTCATGTGCATTGCAACATTTCTCATTTCTAACAAATCACTTTAATTGACATGATTGTATGTTGTTTTTTGTGTGCAGTTATGTGTGGAAAGCTGTCCTGACAGGCACCTTACACTGGTGAAAGCCAAGTTAGGCAACAAAGAAGATCATGAATACTACAAGCAATACTGTAAGGATGGAGTGGACTTTGCCAAACTGGTACGTATTCATTAATCATGTTTCATACATGCTTAAATGTAAATTAAAGCAAGACAAGTATGACACTAAAGGCTGATTAACATGATACAGAGTCCACCGGAGATCCTGAGGGACAGCTTGTGTCCGGCCATGCTGATGCCCAGTAAACCCTGTGAGTGAGAAGCTTTTCCTTCTCTCTCTCTCTCTGTCCTCATTTCACGACACAATAAAAGCTGCTGTGTCTGTTGTTTCATAAAACGGATCATCTCCTCCTTCCACAGTCACGCGTCGCTGCCTTCCTGCTTTGGGAACGATGAAAGGCGGGGTGGTGGTGGTGGGCAATGAAACCAGTTTTAATGACGGAGAGGGCAACAATATCAATGCCACAGACGTGCTGGAGGCATCCAAGTGAGTCTGTTTCACTGTATGGTAACACACATTTCACACACAAAACATGCTTATATGATAAGGAAACCAATCAGTTTCTTTGTGTTGCGCAGTTTCAGAACTGTTTGACTGATATGCTGGTACAATCGGATTAAGTTGAAAGTTGTAGAAGAAGTTCAACAAATAGTCATGAAATGTGTGAAATGTGCCCGATAAATCAGCAGGGGCCCCCTGACTGCTATCAACTTTTTGATATAATTAATGCTGAAAAAATAATTAATTTCAATGATGAGTGATTGGCTATTTGACAGTCAATTTATCATTGTAAATTTAATCCCATCGGGTTGTGGATTGTTGGTTTATTTTACCTATATTCTCGTGCTCTTGGAACTACTTTCTTTTTTTGACATTTTCCTAAGATAATCACAAGAAATAGATTCATCAGTAAGAATGAAAACTGTTCTTACTTTTAACCACAAGAAAAATGCTAAATAAACCAGTTCAGGTTTGACACTTTTGACACACATCTTTCTATGCTGTGTCAGCTGACAGTTCCCCATCATATCGCTCTACACTGATTTGACGGCCCATGTAATGGTCTTACTCACTCTGTGCACTCATGTGTTCTTGCTACATTGCTGCTTTGGTTTTGCTCTATTTGTATGAACCGTGGGCTGTCTATAGGTCAGTGTTTTCTATCAGCTTTATTCACCATGGTAGAGGTTGCAACAATCCCTGCATTTGTTTTGTTAGTTATTTAGATAATGTGTAGTTTCAAATCAAAAGTCGGCTTGCCAGCTATATGGTTTAACTACTTTTATTGAAGCCATTTCTGTATGCTGATATAGATCATTAACATTACGTGCTTTTGCATGTGTCATTTCCTGATGAATGCTAGCATCAACTAGCTAAAAATGCTGATGCTCAATGTATTTCGCAAACATTGTTCATACTGTGGTTAACCTCGCTAGCCACATTGTGCTCCAAATTGTCTCACTGACATAACATGCACACTGAAAAAAATGATTGAAGGTTAAAGGAACAGCATTAGTGTTATAGTTCTTTCTACACACTTTCATAATTATTTATATAACTATGTCATTATTTCTTTTATATTATTCACCACAGCTTTAAAGTTGTCAGTGTCACAGTATTCTGAAGTTTCAGTTCAGTCTGTAGATTGTTCCAAGCAGTGGGTGCCGAAAACCTAAACGCTTCCTTCTCTCAATTTAGTAGTGACTTTACGTGCTGACTTTGGGAGCAACAAATGACAAAATGTCAAGAGAACAAAGACTGTCATTTCCATATTTGAAGTTTAAAATACTTATTGATTCAGTCACAGGGTTATTTAACCTGACTGATAACCTTACTAAATTATGTTAGCTTCAGTTATCCATACTTGGCAGATGTCTACAGTGTTAATTTTGGAGTGTTTTGTTTGCGGTTTGTGATTTGTTTCCTTCTGTTATAGGAAATCAAATGTGGTTGTTGAAGCTCGCCAGGTGGCCATGAGAATCTTTGAGGACTACACTCAGTCTTGGCACTGGATATTGCTGTGAGTCTGTCCACTTTTTAATAGTCACAGTAACAGAAATGTGTTGTGTAGAACATCACGAGACAAAATGTTAATTACACTTACAGGCAAAACAACACCAAGTTATTCCTTATTTACATATGAACTGTTTTTTTATCACCTCTAAACTGATCCAGCAAGCCAACACACTGAAGCTGTCGAAACACACGCAGTTATCATGGCTGTTAAATGTCCTCACTTAGTATATGAAAAGCATGGGATCAAGACCGACTTAAGCTAATTGATCACTTTGAAACCAGAAAAATGCATGACTTCCAAGATCACATGAAAAAGTGCTGAACAACTCTGCTCTTAACTCTCATGTATGTGAAAACATTTGATGTGTCCACTCTGCAGTGGTCTGGTGATCGCCATGGTGGTCAGCTTGATTTTCATCGTCCTGCTACGATTCTTGGCCGGCGTCATGGTCTGGGTCATGATTGTTTTGGTTATTCTAGTCATTGGATATGGTAAGTCTTCAGCCTCTGCAGATCATTGTAGATCAAGTTGTATCTATTTGTTACTAATGAAAAACAAATATTTTTGTTATTTTTATTTTTTTTTTAAGGAATTGTCCACTGTTACTTGGAGTTTGCGAGTTTGAAGGGAGAGCCGGGCGCTGACGTCACCATCCGTGACCTGGGCCTGCAGACGGACTTCTCTGTCTACCTGCAGATCAGACAGACTTGGCTGGCCTTCAGTACGCACTCAATTAATCAATTAACACACTTAATACTTTATTTAATCTCGTACGAAATGCTGTTAATCTAATGCCTTCTCTGGTTTGCAGTGATCATTCTGGCTATTGTAGAGGTCATTGTCATCCTGCTACTCATCTTCCTCAGAAAGAGGATTCTGATTGCCATCGCACTCATCAAAGAGGCCAGCAGGTCAGTCTGAATCCCAGTATGGCTTTGTGCAGCATCCTTCTAATATGTCTTCTCAGCTAAGGGTACAAAAGTGAGCAGATCTCTTCACATATTTTAAAGCCACCCTAATCAATATTTTTAATTTACAATGGATTCAGTGAACATGTAATCTGAAAGGGGTCGTTCATTGTGACAAACCCACAGAAATGTATCACCCAACTCTGCAGTTCACCCCAGCTCCACAAAGCATTTATGCGTCTTCTCTTCTCATTGTTTTGTTTTTGTGGCCCACAGATTAACATCTTAGGTTTAGTCTCATGGATCTTATCAACCTGGTTTACAGCTGTTGCAGGCAGATGTTTTCAGCCAACCCAGTTAAAGCGAAACTCTCGCCAAAAAAGCAACCGAGGCTTTATTCTAGATTGAATATGAGTCAAATCTTCGTGTAAAAGCATAATTACGAGGAAAGAGGCACTTTTAAGATTTACCGTAGTCTCGGTTTTGGGCCGTCATGGCAGGCAAAAAGTGTCGATCCCCGAATGCGACCTGACAGACAGGAGAGTAATGGTGAACCCCTCCTCAAGCGTGCCTGTCTGGTCGCACTCAGGGATCGACACTTTTTGCCTGGAATGACGGCAATGCGCAGGAGATGCAGCAGCTAATGTGAGCACTTCAAAAACCTTCTTTTTCATTAACTCTGTGTACACAAACAATGTTCTCAATGCTCGTGTTCATGAGTAGAGACCCTGGTGGTGCTACGAGCAAAGTTTCATGTTGTGTCGAGCCTTTTTAGTGTTCTAAAAATAGCAATTTTGATGCTAGCGTGTCATGCCCCTAACTCTCCCGTTCAAAATGAACGTGCCCAAAACCGAGACTACGGTTAATCTTAAAAGTGCCTCTTTCCTCGTAATTATGCTTTTACACGAAGATTTGACTCATATTCAATCCCAAATAAAGCCTTGGTTGCTTTTTGGCGAGAGTTTCGCTTTAAGTTCAACTGCTGAGCAAGAAAACGGCAGATAGAGACAGTTAGCAACAAGCTTGTGAGCACAGTAGAGATTTTAGCAGCTAAATAGCCAAGTGTTAACCTCAGGAGTTGGTGGAGACCAAAACAGAGCTAAAATGAGGCTGAATATCAGACATACATTTATCAGGTAGCCAGAAACATAACTCCAACAGAATGCTATCGTGCTATGTTTCTGCTGGATGTGCATATAGGCAGCTGTTAGCTAACACCTATAGCATAACAATATTATATATTTGTCTTAATGATGATTATTATTGTTAGAAGCACTCTTTAGTTCTTACACTTAACATCAGTGCCAGGCCGTGTTTCTTTGTTTGGAGAACTATATTTCTACCCAAGCTTGTGACATAATGTTCTCATTGTTGTTTTCTTTTTCAGGGCTGTTGGACATGTGATGTCATCACTTTTCTACCCACTGCTGACCTTTGCCCTCCTGGCCATTGTGATCGCTTACTGGGCCATCACAGCTGTGTATCCTTACTTTTGTCGAGATGTTGACCAAATATGAGCAAAACATAAATGTGTCACTTTATTGTTATTCACTGCTTTATTTTTTCACTTTGCAAAAAATAAATATGCATTACCGTCAATTTGAATGATCATCGACAGTATATTAATTACTCAGTTAATCCATCAATTAAACATTCAGTCCGTCACATCTATATCACTTATATTCTTCTAAAGGCTGTTGCAACAATTCCCTAATATTGATTATTCTTTCCTGCTTTATTTCTTGTTTGTGACATATTTTCATAAATGTACAAAATTGATGCAGAAGATTCTTGATTGTGACCTTTTCAAATATATCCTCCTTTGATCTCCTTGACTCCTCTGACCAGTTTCCTGTCCACATCTAATGAGCAGGTGTACAAGGTGTTCAACAAGACTGATTGCGACTACTCACGAGAGACCTGCGACCCCAAGGTTGGCTTTTAAATGTCACTGCCACAGTGTATGAACTCATTTAAGATGTGTTTGTGAATCAGCCAAAAAGCCTGCTCCTATTTGGCACCATTTGGAAAGAAACAGTTTGATTATGTCACTGTTAACCTGGACATCATCACACTTTCCATCATGGTTTACTGTATTAATGAATCCCCTCTTAAATTGTGTGGTCTGCTTCCTCCTCCAGACATTCAACACCTCCAATGCTTCAGCCCAGTGTCCTGATGCAGAGTGCCTGTTTGCCTTCTATGGTGGGGAGACCCTCTACCACAAATACCTCATCCTGTTCCAGTTCTACAACGTCTTCCTCTTCTTCTGGTGCGCCAACTTTGTGACAGCCCTGGGCCAGGTCACTCTGTCGGGGGCCTTCGCCTCGTATTACTGGGCCTTCAAGAAGCCTGAAGATATCCCAGCCTACCCCATCTTTGCCTCGCTGGGACGGGCCCTCCGGTTAGACGCTGAATTTGTGTTTGAATTTTGTGTCATCTGTGTCAGTGTATTTTCAAAACAAGCACGTGGAAGTGGGGCATATGTTAGGTCAGTTGGTGGTTACCCTCTCTGTGTGTTTGAGTAAATGCGTCTCATGCTCACAGTTGGCTTGTGTTTCCTCCTGCTGTCCAGATACCACACGGGCTCCCTGGCTTTTGGCTCTCTGATCCTGTCTTTGGTCCAGGTCATCAGGGTGTTTCTGGAGTACCTGGATCACAAATTGAAAGGTCAGAAGGTCTAACTTCCAAACAGGATGTCTGACCTATTAAATTACATGGCCGTGCATCTTCATCATTATTATGTATTTATCAGTCGCTATGTTTACATGGCTTTTTTTTCTCCTATCACATTTTGACTCACTGCGCCTCTATGGAAACTCTATGGCGAGAAGTAGGGAGAACTCAATGTCATTTGTGCAGTAAAACAAGGTTCTAATACCAAAAATCGTAATCAGATTTGATGATGATGATCATTTCTATTTATTTATTATTTTTGTCAAAAAGAAAAAAAAAGAAAAAACTGAATCAATACATACAACATTTTTAAATGCCCAAAGTACCAATAATTAAAATAATAAGGGCTCCACATGTTATACATATTAAAATAATAAAACATTTCAACCAGTACATACAACCCTGCTTGTCTCTCCTCCTAGCTGCTGGCTCTCCTTCCTGCAATTCCTCAAGCACTGTCACTATCAGCCTGGTGATTGTTGACTTCTCAGTTGCACCGAGGAGCGCAGAATTAAATGTCTTATACAGGATCTGATGAGTGTGAATGGTTTTCATTTAGCAAGATTTCAAATGAGACATGTAAAATAAATAGATTTTGATGAAAAAATTCAATACAATTCAATTCAATTTATTACTGCTATTGCATCGTCAACATTTATTTATTTCCCCCACTGACTTTGTCTTGTTAGCACCTTTCATACAGCCTTTATATAACCTTATAACCTTATAACCTTATAACTTATAACCTTTTCATACTTGTGCACCTCTTCACATGTTTTCATACAGCTCTGTGTGTGTGCAGCAGCTCACAGGTGCACAAAAAAAAAGTATTTTCTGATTTATTTATAGCAACAGGGACACTAACAGAGGTGCATGTAACTTTAACCCAATTACGATCTGAACACAGGAAGTAATCAGGTTATTATATGGTTTAAACACATCCAGTTATTTGTTCGTTCATGTAACTGTAACATTCTCGCTCTCATTCTTCAGGCGCTCAGAACAAGTTTGCTAAATTCCTGCTCAGCTGCATGAAGTGCTGCTTCTGGTGTCTGGAGAAATGCATCAAGTTTCTGAACAGAAATGCCTACATCATGGTGAGTTGTTGTAACAGGAAGCAGCTCAATCAGAGATGCTGATGCCTGGTGAGGTCATAAAGTGGTAAATGTTTAATTATTTTTCTTCAGATTGCCATCTATGGAAAAAGTTTCTGCCCTTCAGCCCGAGACGCCTTTTTCCTTCTCATGAGGAACATTGTCAGGTAGGATTTCACTAGCTTACATTACTCACAAGCATAAGACTACTACGGCTATTCAATAAATCAAGCTATTCTTAGCCCAGTTTAATTTGATATATTCTCATGTTCTCTATCTGTGCCAAATTCAACACAGGGTGGCTGTTTTGGATAAAGTGACCGACTTCCTGCTGTTTCTTGGGAAGCTCCTCATCGTTGGAATTGTTGGTAGGAAAGCTTTTTATTTTTAGACACAAATGTCTGTAAACTGGAGAGAGATCTGTCTGGATTTCTAACTTAAATCCACTAACTGACATTTTTCTTTTTTCTGTACAGGGATTTTCTCTTTCTTCTTCTTCTCTGGAAAAATCAAAGCAGTGGAGGAGGCTGCTCCATCTCTGAACTACTACTGGGTGCCAATTCTGGTGAGCGACAGTTATATTAGTTTTTGAGCTCACCCGTGGGCTCCGATGCCACAGCAGAGGTCTTGATGTATTTGATTTTCTTCACGTAGACGCTGGTAGTGGGATCCTACCTCATCGCCCATGGTTTCTTCAGCGTGTATGCCATGTGTGTGGACACACTGTTCCTCTGCTTCTGTGAGTATCATTGCCTTCAGTCAGATCTCCTGCAGATCTCCTCTCTTCTTCCTGTTTTTCAAACACTCATACAACTGTGGCAAGCTGTGGTTTCTTCTTCCTGCAATGTTTCTGACTCATTTTCTCTTTTGTCTCATTTCCCCACTTTACTTTATTTTCCAACATTCCCTTTATTTCATGTTTTCATTTCCCCCTAATTTTCCATTAACCCGATCAAAAACACTAAATAAACACTGACGCAAAAGGTGAGGACTTGGAAAGAAATGACGGATCGTCTGAAAGGCCTTACTTCATGAGCCCCGAGCTGCACGAGATCCTCTCAAAAACAAAAAGGGTGGAGGAAGACGGCAATGCCGTTGAGCAAGTGGACTCTGCCAAGCAGGAAGACGAGGTGAAATTGGAGGAAGAGACCCCTCTCAACCACCAACAAGACGGAGAGATCCAACTGAAAGAGCAGATAGTGCTCAAGCAGGACAATGAGGAAGAGAAGCCTCTGAAGTCCAAGATGGATTCTGAGGAGCCCGAAGAGGAGAAAAATGAAGAACAAAAAGTGAGTGAGACAGAGGAGGCTGAGAAGAAAGAAGAAGAGGGAGAAAGAGAAGAGGTGAAAGAGGCTGTGGAGAAGCAGGAGTCCAAACCGGAGGAGAAGACAGAGGAGGCAGCGCCTCCAGCTCAGGAGACTGAGAAAGAGGAAACCGATGAAAAGAAGGAAGAAAAAGAGGAATCTAAGGAAGAAAATCCTCCCTCTGCACCACAGGAGTAGATGTAAACAGTCATGTCAGGGCAAAAAAAATGAGGCTTGGTGAACCTCAAACAATGAAAAAACTGTACAACAACTTTGTGATATGGACCTGTTAAATGTGCGGCATACAACAAGCTAAAATTAAGGATCGCCTTGCTACGTGAGTGACGTCCAGCTGGAGAAGGTCGACGTGTGAAGGTTGAAGTAGGTCAAAAAGCCCAGTGCATCTCTGTAGCTTGAACAAAATGCTCTCGTGTTGGTTTTAGAACAGTGTTGGTTTTATATTGTGAAGATCTGTAGAACATTGTGAGTGCTGAACCTGTGCCTGATTACTGTCACTAATAGTTATTGTCTTAATCCTGTTATGCACTACAGAACCACCAAGTACCGTGTTTACACTCAGAACTAACACTTCACAATCGATGGTGAATCTCTTTCACTGTTTACAATAATACCAGCTGACGCCAAAATGTTACAGACATATTTGATATACTGTATGAATATTGGATCTTGTTTTTCCTATGGAACTTGTATATATACAGTTGTGTATGTCTATTATGTATTGTTTGGCTTCGGTCTTGTGGAGATCCTCGCCAAGATGGGATCCCATGTATTGTATTGCCACCTACTTGCCTTGGTATTTCGGACTGGCGTAAGCGCTGTGATTGTGTCGCCATGACGCAGCCATCGTGACCTTTCTGCAGACCCCAACGGTTGTTTACTGATCTCCCCTGGTCTCGCTCTGCCCCTATCCCTCTGTCTGTCTTTCTCTCTAAGTGCTGCATGGTGTTGACATGGCCTTCTGAATGCTCGCAACTAACCTCTCTGGATGCTTTTGTACCTCTTTTTCTTGTTTGTCACCTTGTGAAAGATGTAAGTTGATTTTCCACTAAAAATTACTGATGACATTCCACATTTATTGGATGTAAATCTTAATTAAAAGTGATTGTATTTAATCAGAGTAGTTCTTTTATGGCTCTGTACATGAGTTCGAAGGTGGGTTGGTGTTTGGAAGCAGGTGAGTTGTCCAACACAGTCAGCCAGTACTTGGATTTTGTCTTAAAGGGGCACTTCAGCAATTTCACATGTTGAATGTCACTTTAATTGTCATGGGAAGTGCTACGCAGCCTGACATCACTCAGATGACTTTAGGTGATGATAATCCCAGGTTGGACATTTGCTAACAAACAAACTGAAATGAATTTTGGAAAGTGTAGTGTTGTGGGTTTTTCTGACTTGACCCACGTTAGGGGCTAGAATCAGGATATCTTTGCTTCTGCTGCATTGATTAAGAGCTGTAGGTCCTAGTGTAATTGGTTTATGACCCATTAGAATGAAACACTGACTGTAGAATGAAAGTGACTTGTGAACAGTCCAACCAAAGAGCATTTTTTACTTAGTAGAAGGAAGGATTTTTAGATACACAAAGATATTGCAAGACACAAAGAAAAAAATTAACAATTCTTTGTGACAAAAATGTCTCCTTCCTTATCCCTCTAATGGTCCCAACCTCTAGTTTAGGAGTATCTGATACAGACCAGTCTTTTACCTTTTAAAAAACAAGAGTAATTTAATACCACCCTGAAAATACTGTTTTTTGCTAACCTGTAGTGGGTTATCTTTCACGATCCTGGAGTGATGTTCAGGTTTACTCCAGGACACCATGACATCACTGTTCTGTGTGGTGTCAAGTAGAACAAAGCACACTTCAGACCACACCCAACAGACTTGAACATTTCAACCACAGAGGGCAGTAAAGCACTGCTTGCCAGCCTTGTGTTAAGTTAATTTTTGACTGGCTTCCCTCAATTCATGGAACTGCAATATTAGATTGCTGGAGTACCCCTTTAATTCTAAGCCCTGAAAACAAATATAATGCTTTGATTATCTGAATAGTAGATAGAAAATGTATGAATGCATGAACAATTACATTACTGTTGAGTGTTAGCATGATGTCAGGAAAATATGGTTCCTCAACTGCTTCTGTCCATGTCACAGTGGAGGATCTGGAGCGCAACGATGGATCAGCAGAGAGGCCGTACTTCATGTCGCAGAACCTGCTGTCCCTCCTGAAGAAGTCCAATGAAGAACCCAAATCTGTAGATTAGGTCACAGCTATGTGCGTGAGTGTGTGTACGTGTGTGTGTGTGCGTGCGTGTGTGTGCGTGTGTGTGTGTATAAATGACAAGGAGTTACAGTGCCATTTCCTGTGCTACATAATGTATGTACAGTATTTTTGTGTCTTACTGCCAAATGGGATTCCACATGTTGTCTTGATGATATTATTCATTTTGTATGTTCTTCGACTCCCTTACGTTTCTCATCAAAGGTGATTTTATTACAGAAGGAATGTTGAAGCTTGAGTTGCAGATGATAACTGTAGATAATTTAAGTATCCGTTTGCCTTAAAAACGACTTGTTTTTTTATTGTACTTTTCTGTCTTTTTGTCACTTTTTCGTGATTATTCTGTCATGCAGTTTACGTGGAAGCTAGAATGGTCCAATATAGTAAAGCTTTCTAGAGTAAAGCTATGCTTGATCAGTCTAACTAAGCATATTGCACTGTTCAACTTAATTCACCAAAGCAGGGTTACTAAACTGCAGGCAATTAAAAGCTCAGTATGATATCAAAGCCGTAAGAGATTACAAATGACCAGAGTGGTTTAACTTGGATTAGCAGTGGTTATTTTTGAATACCTTTTTAGTTAAAACTCTCCACTGAATTTAAAACATATCCATGACTATTGTGCATATTTTAAGTTTGTAAATGTTTTGCATTGCCCTTCATTTTTTTTGTGAGCTAATAAATGTTTGTGTTGCCATATCAGTGTTCAAAGGAGTAAACGGGACACTGCTTTTTAGGTTTATTTGGGTACAATGACTTGTGGATTATTGCTTCTATCAGTGTTGTCCCTCATTGGAGGAAATTGTTTAATAAGATTGACATGCAACATTTAGAATATAAAATAAAGTTGTTCTCAAAGAATAAGCATGGACAAATGTACATTCAACTGCATTTTGTATTTTAAATGTACTTTAACCTTTTTAACATAAATAAATTGTGTTCAAGTTTTACATGACAATGACACAAATTAGACTGGCCCAGGGATGCTCTTTTTGAAAAGAAAGTGTATGCAGCACATGACCAAAATAGCCATATTTAATGGCATTGTGTTACATAAATACATTTCCCATTTTTGCAAACCACTTCAAGGTCCCCACTCATTTGGCAAACATGGAATCAGCTATGAAATCTGTGGTCATAGTTGGGTGTTACAGGCCAAGTAGCCATTGAAAGTGGACAGTTTCTTTATCTCAGGCTGCTGTATTCTTTTTATATTTGTCTATAGGGAAGCATTTGTATAGCCTACTTTTTAACAGAAACATAGTAGACTAGGTAGGTTTTTGAATTTTTATTTTCTGACATTTGTAAAAGAAGGAAATAATTTGTAAATGTACATTTTGCTTTGGGGTAGATGTACAGGTTGCTAGGCAACTGATGTCCGTTTGGGTCAAACTAACCTGACGAAGGAAACAAATAGGAGTCTTTGCTAACTGTGTAAAACACGAACACAACAACAATGTCGTCCAGTTCCCGCCCGGGTAAACCTCCGCTAGAGGACCAGATAACGGAGATGAAGCGTAAAATCCAACTACTTGGTAAGTTTGTTTAAAAGAAGTCTGGCCGTTGATTTCAGTTCACGCTAAAGGAAGTGCGCTTTGCTACACGTTGCTAGCTAGCTGGTGCATTCAGGTAACGGTTACTGTAGAAGTTCCGTCAGTGTGCCTGTTTGTGAAGTGCTACAATGTACATTTGTAAATACATGTATTCAACTAGTAAAGTATACATTTGAGTTACTTATACTTTTCTTGAGTATTTTTTATTTCGTGAAACTTTATACTTCTACTCCACTACATCTTAGAGGCATGAAATTGCACCTTTACTGCGCTACATTTGTCTGACAGCTTCAGTTACTGTTCAGATCAGTTTTCCTGTCCTGTGACAACCTTGCATCTCCAGATGTGTTGATTTTGAATGTTTGTGATAAATTGAAGCTTTAAAAGTTTTCTTCATATGTTCAGAACATTACTATTTCTTCAAAACCTTCTTGGAAAGGTTGGGGAATGCATCATCACAAAGCTGAACATAATCCTGTATAATGTGATGCATTTTTAGAGATTACACCAACCAGCAGTATATGAAGTAGTTAAAATGAGCTCAACATTAAACAACTACAGCAGTAAAATGACCAATACACTTTAATGTAGCAATAACATTAATCATAAATCATCAGATAAAATAGATAAACACAGACAGGGACATTTTACTACAACGTCAATACTTCTTTTGATACTTCAAGGAGCCTACTTCAAGTAATACCTGTACCACAGTTTTAAAGCAGCAGTTAAAATGGTCAAAATACGTGAAACCAGAATTATTTTTCATTCATAGATAATGACATTTAACATTTTAGTGATGCATCGCCCGCCAAACTAGAAATGTCCACGTTAGCTGACAGTTTGTATTATTATCATTAATATTATCATCAGCTGTATTATTAGTGAGTAATGAGACACTTTCGCCATTTTCATTAATGTAACCCTTAAATGTGTCCACCAGAGAGAGAAAGAGCAGCAATCTTGGAGAGCTCCCAGGTCACCATCGAGAAGAACAGAGACACCATCCATCAGCTGAGGCAGGAGAACATGAGGCTGTACAGAGAACAGGCTGAAGCTAATGCTGTGAGTCCCCCATGAAATACAGGCAACGTTCTCAGTTGTGTTGGGTTGTCCTTTTTGTCCTCATTTGAACAGTCATACCTGACTTTCTTTTACAATCGTGTTCCCTTTGGTGTCTCTCCTCCCAGGGTAATGACAGAGGCTTGGAGAAGGATGCCTACGTGTCAGGGAAGGTGAGGGGATGGTGCCTAAATACTGTGTGTTATTAAAGTTCACAGATAACAATTAATGTTATATTGATGGACTTTTTCCCCCCCAAATATCCCCCACACTTTGAAATGGTAGAGTTCTCAGTCCAGTGTCGAACCATTTAAATGACATATAAATAATAGGCTTGCTTGCAAGCATAATTCTGTCTCTCTTGTGTGACACACCCTCTCCCTGCCATTCCCCTTCTTTAAGGCATCCCTGGCAATGTTAGAACAAAGTGTGCTGTCTAAGAAGAAGCGTCTCAATGCCTTAAAACACACCAACCAGACCCAGAAGCGCCTCCTGGAAGAGCTGAAGACGGAGTACCAAAGGCTGAAACCAGAGGGCAGCGCTGCAGCACAGTCCACCGATGCTCGCACCTTGAAAAAAGAGGAAGATGCCATGGTAGTTACTACTATGGTAGTCTTTTTTTGGTATGGTGTTCAAAAGCACACGTTCACACTTCCTGTAAACAATGTGTGTCTTTCAGAAACTGCGGGCGCTGGAGAACAGCCTGGAGAAGACCCAGTTTAAGTGCAAGGAGGCTGAGAACATCACGATCCACTATCAGAAAGTCAAAAGTCACCTGCAGGTTAGTCCAGTATACTCATTGTTTGCCTCAAAATAATTTCTGCACTCATGTTATTGGACATGTTGCAGGAGTTATGGTGACACCACCCCCTTAATGATTGCTGACCATTTTTATTTGTGTGATCAAAGAATATGAAAAAAAGAGTGACATGTGGTCCAGGTCAAAGTGTTGCAACGGTCCTCATAAAATCATATCCTTTTTGAAACACTTGCAGAAGCTCTCTCAGTTTATATCCACATGTCCTGTCCTTCCTCTTTCTATCCCCTGCTTCTCTTCAGGAGGAGAGTCTGACCTATGAGGGCCAGTTGGACAATTTGGAGGCAGAAATCCTGGAGGCCAGACAGGAGCACCAAAACATGCAGGCTACATACAGCGACGCCCAGCTCTCTAAAGAAACTGCTAAGGTGATCCAAACCTCCTCCACTTTCAGCTCACGACATGCATGTCTCTCGTGAAGGCGTCAGAAGGATGATTCACTCACCGCTGCTGCTATTACTAATGATACAAGTTAAATAAGTCACAAGTAAAACAGCCACAACGGCTGTTAGGTGTTTATTCACCTGTGTTCTTTTTTATTTGATGCGCACATACAACTTGCAAGTACAGATTCAGATACAATGTGCAAGCAACATTTATCTCTGTCTTTTTCTCTCATCAAAATGAATGTGCAGGTGAATATCATGATGGCAAACAGTCATTACAAATTCACTGTTGTCATACTGAAATGTATCTTGACCCACTGTGTTATCGCTTTTGTTTCCCTCATTTCCTCCCTCTATTTCCATCACCCCTTCCCTCTTGTCATCCTCCCAGGCTGAGTTACAGCAACTGGAGGAACAGCTCCACAAGGAGCGGAAGGAGAGAGAGCACGTTATAACCATCCACAGGAGAGAGGTTGAGGAGTGCAAGGCCCAAGCTGAAAAAGTTGATAGAAGGGTGAGAAACACATGGTTGTGTATGTACAATTTAGGGATATTGTGATGTGTGCTTTTATCATGATGTTGTTCCCTCTCTTGATGGATTACTTTTTAAGCTAGCCATGTGCCCTTAAACAGTCACATTTTTGGTACAAATATAGTTTACTTCAAAACAGTTCTCTGTAGAGTACGTTGAATAACGTATGTTTTGCATTGTTCTCAGGCTCAGAAAACAGCTATGCAGCCAGATGAGCTGAGCAGTGAGGCCCAGCACAGCACCTCCGGGATGGCAGGTGAAGAGGAGACAGCCATCTACACTTTCGAGGAGGCCTTCAGACGCATCATGGAGGCCACGGGAGTCACAGACATACAGGAAAGAGGAGAAGTCGCTGTACACACACTGTACTCGGATGTTTGTGTGTTTACCATTGGTGGTTTTTGATCAATTTGTTGCGTGTAGGAGATAGTGGAGCGCTTTACATCGCAGAAGGGCAGACAACAACATCTGGAGAGGCTGAAGGCGGACAACGAGAAGGAGCTAGAGCGGCTGAAGGAGCAGAAGGAGCTCCTGAGCCAACAGCTCCAGGATATGAAATATTCGGGGGAAGCTAAACTATCCAGGTGAGACACTTAGACAACGGAAGGGTTGTAAATGCAGCTGAGTAACGCTTTGTCATGTAATGCTATTAATTAATGGTATTATCAAGCTTCTACTCTTTCTCTGTGGTTTTATCAGGGACCGGCAGACGCTGGAGGAGAGTGAGAAGCAACTGCAGGCTCAGCATCAGAGGTGTGAGGCAGCTAAAGAGCGCCATGATTGGCTTATTAAAGCCCTCAGTACTGTCCGAGCCGGGCTGGAGCACCTCGCCGACAAACTTCAACACATCACACTGGTAAATACAGGCTCAGCCATCATGATTCGTCCAAATGTAGTACAATTGACATGAATTATTCTTAACATGTGTCGATGTTGCTGGTTTTAATTTCCCTTTCTCTCAAAATTCTTCTATTCCTCTCCAGAGTGAGGACACAGCAGCTAAGGTGTCTCCAGACTCAGATGAGTACGTGCTGGAGCTGATGACTCAGTGCGAGCTGAAGTTGCAGACGCTGCATGAGAAAGTGCAGGGAAAGGATCTGACAGCTCTTATGAAAGAGATGGAGGAGGAGGAGGTGAGTGGAAGCTCCATAAACACTCACCCAGCATCGCAGTGGGTTGACGCACAGGTTGGGGTTTTGGATAGACGTTGCAGAGGTAGTCTTTGTAAACTCAGTGTCGTCACTTTTAGTGACTCCAACACGTTTCAGCATCAAGCCTTCATTAGGGAGTCAAACAGATCTCACAGTAGTATTCCACGAATAGGAAGCTCACACTTGGACACGTTGTTGTGGCCAAACACCCTCTCAAGACCACAACACCATGTCCAAGTGTGAGCGTCCTACTGGTGGAATACTTTCATAAAAGGGCAGTTTTGTTGTAAGGGCTATTCATTGTCTAATAAGAGAGTGTTTGGAGTTTATCTTCATTTTCCGTCCATGTTCATCCCTATCCAAAGAATGCCTCTAAAAGACTGTGCTCAAACTCTTACATTCTTGGATCATTAAAAAAATAGTTTGTGTCATTTCAAAAGAAAAATGAAATAACTAGCAGCTGCCTCTGTGAGGGAGCCTTGGTCTTTCAGTGATAAATGCAGTTCTGGCAAAGGGCATGTCGGTTCTCTTGCCACGAATGAACACAGCATGGCAGAGCATGTATGTAAGTGTGCCGCTGTGCTTGCATAACTTATCTGAATGGAAAGGCAGCCATTAGAGCCATCTGAAGTGTTTGTTCGTGATTACTAACGCTCGCAGCACCTTCTGTTCGAGGACATCGCATATCAGAGTGTACCATAGAAAACACGTAACACTCTGTAGGCCATTTACTAATGACATTGACCATTTTGCTCTCAGATCCATTTTTAGAAGGCATAATCTTTGGGATTGACGTGCATCTGACGTGATAATTTCAAAACCAGTGCAGCCTTGTTTGCCTGACTGAGACGAACTGCTCGGCTGTCTTTGCCACACAAATGGCAGCTCGACCATAAAGAAAACTACGAGTATTAGTACTAAAAATAAGTCACTTACACATGAAAAACAAGATTAACAAAGATTATTAGTTATTGGTTGTGTGAGATTTCAGAAAATCATTTTAATCAGTTGTAAGCATGAAAATCCACACTCAGAGTTAAAGTCGGATTTCCAAGACACGTGGGACATTTGGGGATGAATATTAAATATTTAAAATCAACATCGGCAAAAACGTGTCTTTGCTTCTTTGAGCAGTTCTTTGTCAGTATTGAGGGGAAACTGCCGGCTTCCAACACACGTGTCATGCTGCCCGAGGACCAAAGACCAGACTCCTTCAATGACGGTGAGCTGGGAGCCAAACACACACAAACACACTAATACAAGCACACTGTCTAATTCTGTCGTTGTCTCAAACTGTCACTGCGTATGTCTCAGAGGAGGAGAGCAAAGAGGACGAGGCTGACTTCATCTCTCGGGAAGCTCTGAAGCGTCAGTCTCAGCTGATCATTGACTCCAAGTCCAAGAAGAAGCAATGTAGGAAGAAGACGGCCAAGCTCTGATCCAACAGCCTCCACAGTCAGACTTAATAAATGATCTGAATTTCAAGTTGATTGAAGTGTTGAACGAGCTGACTGTAGGAATCTTTATTGACCATCCAAGTTTCCCCTTGGCTGTTTTAATCCATTTATTTCATCTCAACAATTATTATCAGCTTTTTCTACAAAGAATTTCTACATAATATTTTTAGACATGTTGAAAGATGTTGTTTAATATTTATGACTAGACGTATTTGTGCTTTTACTGGTTTCTTGTTGTATAAGTGAGTTTGTTTTGACAACAGTGATGTTCTCTGTCAGGTGTCACTGTTGCACCAACACTTGTTTCACCATTTCTTTTTTCACAGTTCAGATTCCACCCTGTTGGCCTCATGTGAAACCAATAGAAACAGTCAAACTTAACCTTTTTACCATCTATTTTATTCTCTTTCCTTTTTCCTTTTTCCACTATAAATGACTAAATAAGGACAAAAAAGGTGCCATGTTCCCGAAGGGTCTCTCTGTCATTGTTCTGTTGATCGAACCCTTTTTAATGTATGTAAATTAGTTTTATCTTACACGTGATGCACTGCAGACTACAATTCACTGAAAGCCAATACTCTCCTCCTGAAAGCCAATGCATTGTCACAGTAAAAGATGTGATACAGAGCTGCGTGTGTGAAGCCTAACCCGACACCTGAACTATCTGTGCTATGCTCAGCATCTCAAAAATGGTCCTGTCTCTTTGCTCAAATGCTTTGTGGGTAATGGAGCCAGCTCTTGATTGTAAGGTGGATTGTCTTGTTCTGTGCCCTGGTTATTTGTAAAACAATAAATCTCCAGACAAACTGTAACCTCAACCATGTTTACTGTCTCATACTTCTTACTGTGATGAAGAAACTCACAGAATATAGACAGACAACTTTTAACTGCCTGATCTGTCTATTGAACATGTCTGTGTGTCCACATTTTGTGTTTTCAGCTTGGGAAATTATAGAGGCAAATTTTGTTTAAGTTGTCTATTATCCCACATTCAAAAAATTAAAATGTGTCCGCTTTCTTAACCCAGACAAATTACAATTACTCAGTCTAGTTTGTTATTTTTGAACAAGTTTACAGATTTTTATTTTATTTATTTATTTGCAATGCATTACCTATTATTGTAGATTTACTGTTGCTCTTTATGAAAAGGAATATTCCATTTTAGAGATTAAAAGAGCCTGGGCCGGCCCCAGAAGATTTTCCAATTACCAACTGAACTGCCGCATTCTTAATTTTGGTAATGGCTGCTCTAAAGACTTGAAGCAGCTACAGGGAGCTTTCGTTCTTTTGTTGGTTCTGGCGGCCCCTCTGGACAAATGGTATGAGCACCACCAATCCCTGTGGTATCGTTCTTGATCTGGCTAGTGCATGCATTTGTTTTGGGAGCAGGTGAAAGAAAGAACGAAAGAAGATAATACCATACCATTAATACCATTTTCTGTCGTTAACCAGTTAAAAGTGCCTTGTTGTACGGTCAAGATAAAAATACAAAAATAGAAATAGAAAATATGTTCTGCGCACAAACATAACGTCCGACTGAATGCAGAGAACCGCCATCACTGATCGGCTAATCGGCAACCAATCAATAGATCTGTGCTCGTCCGTAGTAAGTGATGAGCGTTCATTTGATTGGGGTTTGTCTTGTCAGCGGATCAACCAATCAGTGAGAGGAGGCGGGCCTCGGCGTCCTCGTGCAGATTTAGATTTGTGTTGCCTGCGCGTGTGAGAGTTTCCCCTCCTGCCCGCAGACTCCATCCAACATGTACCAACAGTGTGCGTAGGGTTCCTCACGTTGTTCTGGAGGTCCAGCCTGTGACACACCAGCAGGTAAGAGACATTTCAGCCACTGACAGGTGCGCTCTTGTTGTCCACATGATGTGTGTGATTCTGCATGTCTGCGTGCCACCAAGTTTCAGTGTCCAGGTGAAAATGAGGCCAGAGAGTTCGTGTTTTATTGTAATGAGGGGGCCAGTGATCTGGAATGACACAATCAAAATGGGATAATTATAGTAAATCTCAGCGTAGAGCCAAAGAGGGAGGAGGCCATTCCAGCACACACACACACACACACACACACACACACACACACACACGGATAAACATGCCCACATAGCATCATCCACCCACAAACACAAAGAACAATCCTTCCACAGTGATAAATGCCAGAGTCTCTTCCGTCCAAGTTTCACACTGTCTCTACATGATTACTCTGACTGGATGAGTTCGGTCTTCACCAGGATTTAGCAGACACAGACTGAGGAGAAGCAAATTTACAGTTAAGTAACAATATTTTATGTAGCTTAAGTGTGAATGTGTACGTTGATTTATTGTAACTGTAATCTGATTCTACGGTAATGATTGTTTTTCTTGGAGCCCTGTAGAGGAAACATTTCTCTGTAGCTGCCATTGTTTGTGAGTTGTGTATGTGATCGAGTGTTTGGATTATGTTCCTTTTTATTGAAAGATTTTGCAAAGTCTTCCCATTTCATACTTTCATCAATTTATTTTCTCATGCTGTGCCAACTGTGAACCTACAAATGCAAAACTGTTGTGATTTCAGTAAAAGCTTTTATTTTGGTGACACAGATGGTCACCAGGAGCATATCAGTTTAGACAAAATACTCAATTCAGGGGTTTTGCATTCCCAAACTAGTTTATGTTGTTGTGCTGTGCTGCTACTAATGAATTGAGTTAGGCTGAAACATTAACCCCACTTCTGTCCTAGCATGGTTAATCTAATAATGATTCTTTCACACAAATTCAACTAGCACTGACCCAGTTTTCTAGGACTTATAGCTGGGAAAGGAGGTTTAGTGGTGCAAGCTTCTTTGACACTTCTTTATTGGTACGAATAGACATGAAATTCCAAAAAGAAATGGTTCAGCGATGAGACTGTGCCTCATGTATTTTTTCACACTCTCCTTCCCGGCGTAGATGAGGCAGCAGGTGTGGGGGAGATCTCACGACGTGTGTGGGCCCGTAGCGTGACACCGAGTGGGAGATGCGGACCATTCTGCCTGTGTGCGTAGGAGGTGATGGAGGGGAGTCCCGCGGCCTCCGCAGCAGGGTGGGCAGGATGAAGAAGCTGTTGTGGCTCAGGCCGAGTCACGGCGTGGACGTCCACATGGACACGGAGCCCGGCGTGTGGCTGACGGGCTTCCAGGTGTTGGACACTGAGGGACAGTGTGAGGTGAGGAACTACACGCCTGGCATCCATTTTGTTGTAGTTTACAGTTTCACCTCAGCATTTTAAAGTTCAGAGGTAATGGAGTATTTTCTCAAATCAAAGTCGGTTACCCCAATACAATTCTCTCCACTGTGAACACTCAGTTTGTTTCCAAGCTTTTGGTCCAACAGAGTCCGAGAGAAACCAGAGACACACACACACACTCACAGAAGGAGTCTCTTGAAATAATGAAATACTAACATTTTTGAGGTATTCCACCGAGAGCGAGGAGATAACCTAGATATACATGACACTCTTGTTGTGATATGACCTTAAACGTTGCCTTGGAATTTGGTAATGTAATGTTTGGAATTGTAGCTCACTTTGCTGCTCGAGAGATATCAGATTCCAATGTCTGTGTCTTTTTGACTGTAGCAGTGAAGTGCAAACACCCCTTTTAACGCTTCTGTCTTAGTCCATATCTAGCACTTGTGAGTAGGCTTGGGCGATATTGATATTCATATATCACAATATCGTCCTGCCCAGATATCACAATAGATATTATTATCGTTAGTTTCCGTTTATTGATGTCAACTTAAAGTATCTAGTATTCAAAGCTTAGGATTTTAGTTTCCGTGTTTTAATACAATTTTGAATCATTTTACAATTTTAGTGCAAACATGGCAGAATAGCCTACAAATTTAGAAGCAGCTAGTCCGTCACTGGTTCCCATGGCGCACTGCTCCGCTTTCATTTTCTTTTTAAAATAAAAGCCTGAAGATGCTGTTACAGCTGTTTGAGATCCGATTCACAAAAATATCCCGTTTGACAATAATATCTAATATCGGCCCAAGCCTACTTGCACGAGAAAATAACCACATTTCCTTGTTGATTAATCTGACAACGCTTTTACAGATTAACTGTTTGGTTTATAGAATTTAGCAAAAAAAACAGTACGACAGTACATCACATATTTGGTATTCCTGCTAGTGCTTGATTATCAATTTAAACGTTTACTCAATTACCAGAGTAGTATTTGATTAATTTCCTGGTGAGCTGAGTTATTAATTTATTGGCAAATTGCTCCAACACTAACACAAGTACGTTGTGTTATCTAGGTTAACATTTAATGTTAATATATGTTATGTTACTGTTAAATCTCCCATGAACCGTTCAGTACAGTGGTGTTTATTTCAAATGCCTGATGTCTCTGATCTGAGTGTCCTGTGATATAGGTCATCAGAGTGAGTTATTAGGGGTAATTGGTGTAATCGTACACACGTTTGACGGAACAGCTGTAACGTACACTCACTGTCTACGTCAGGTTCCTCCCTGGGAAGTTTTGCAGTTGTTCCCATTAAGCTCACCATTTCTTCTCTCGACACGTCATCAACACCAGCAGGTATTCGGTGACGCTGAAAAGGAACTACAGCTGATTCTCCAGGAAGTAGATGATATATCTGCGGGGGTGCTGACTATTTTCTAGCTAGGAGAAGCCTTTTTCTTTTAAGCACGTGAGGTTTTGAGAAACAACTTTTAATCGCCATAATTCTGCATCACGTTGCACGCATTCCTCCTCTTGTTGCTGGCATGCCACCTCATCAGCCATTCATGTGTCTAATGAGGACTAATTGAGGTCTCTCCCGGCGCTGTTTCTCTGCTCTTTTGTTCAGCCACCGCTGAAAGAGGATGGGTGGGCAAACATGGAAGAATGATGGTAGATTTTCAGTTCAGAGAGACAGAGACTCATTAGAGAAACAAAAAGCTCATTCTTCCCCGTGAGTTTAAAAGAACAGTGCGCGACCTGATTTAAAGATTTGTCTCTTTTGCTCAGCTTGTTAGCGTCCTCAAAGCATGGTCAGCTTGTCTCTGAATATAATGAAATTTAGTGTTTTCAGTCGTACCAAACGCTCTTAGTTTCTCCATGTTTTTTCTTGATGGCGTGTTTCCTTGAAGTCACAAGGTGCCGATGCTTTTTTAGCAGCAGAGCAGACCTGTTTTCATACGGTATGTCTCCACCCCGCCCCTGACACCATGGGCAGGAACGCAAGCTAGAGTCGTGAAAAACAAACCCGACTGGATTCCTTCCAAGCAGCACTGAGATGCAGTCACCCCAGCGTGCTGATGTTGGCCTGATATCAGCTTCTCCCCTCAAGCAAACGGAAGTGCTTTTGCATCTTGCCTTTAATCGCTTCCTGTAAAGTTATCACCCGTATTTTTATAAAACTTAAGATAAACATTTCCCAATGAGAATGTGGAGTAGGTTAAAAAAAAAAAAAGCAGGTGAGCCTGCTCCTGATCCAGATAGAGAGCTTGAGGAAACGATAATGCCATAGTTTATCTTTTGATGTTTACAGTTTGGCCACCAGATGTCACAGTATTGTCTCTGTCATTCATTTCTGGAAAGACAAAGATAGACAGATTTGTTATATGACCTTTATTTTCCAACTGTGTCCAACCAAATGCACTGTGAAGGTTTACGGAACCTGTCATCAGTGTCTCTGAGATACGCATTTTATTATTATATGCAAC
>CAEMYA010000115.1:2197258-2212848 GCA_903131615.1 Diplodus sargus
GTGGGGGGAGGAGGAGGAGGACGGCGCAGTGTTTGGCATCACGCTACGCAGGGAACCCGTCCTGCCGGCGGCCTCAGACACGGCACAGCCCCCTACAGCCTTCAGCTTCGCCCAGTACCACACGGTAAAGGTGCGCAGGCTGAAGGCCGCCACCCTGGAGCGTCTGGTCACCCACCTGCTGGACCCTGAGCACCGGGAGCCCGACTTCGTCCGTGTCTTCCTCTCCACCTACAGGGCCTTCACCTCCACCAGCACCCTCATCGAGCTGCTGTTTCAGAGGTGAGACACTGTCCACACCGAGGAACTGCAGACTTGAGTTGAACTGAGACATGCGTTAACAAAAACCATGAGGGCTCAGACAGCTGGTCTGGAAGCAAACACAGGACCTCACTGTTGCTGTTCAACTTGTAGAGGAATCTGTGAGATCTGGTTATCCTGATGGAGACACTGTTGAAGTTAGATGAGATGTTTGATACCACCAGTACTCGTATATTCAATATAAAACTGGAGCAATTAGCTGTTAGCCTTATCTTAACATAAAATGTTGAAACGAGGGAAAAAACAACTTCATTGGATCAGTTCAGAAGTATTAAATTAGCCTACAAGCACTCTTAAAGCTCACCAATTAACATCTCATATCATGTTTGTTCAATTCATGCAAAAAGTCTTTGGACAGAGCCAGGCTGTGCTAAGCTAACCGGCTGCTCGCAGTAGCTTCACATTTAACAGGGACATACTATTAGCATCCATCTTAGCTAACTCTCAGCAAGAGAACCTCCAAATTAACAATTATTATGAAGATTATTGACCTTAAAGGTACAATATGTAAAAATTATCCAACTTTGGGTTCATACGTAAGTAAATGGGGGACAGCATATCACCGGAGTAACTGCTAACTGCTGTCATTAGCAAGTTAGCTGAGTTAACACAATTAGCCGTGCAGCTAGCAGTCCAGACCGGGAGTTCAGAGAACTGAGGGAACGTTGGTGTCTTTTTAATGTAATGTTGAAATAGACGAATGTAAAAGGTGGAGTTAAATGTACTTAATCTACAAATTTCACCTTTTTGAAAAGTTAAGTTTGTTTGAAGTTTTGGGTCTTACTGACATGACTCCTTATCAGAAACAGATTTAAGGCTTTAATATTTTCTTCGACATTCATTTGTTGTTCTGGTGCGCTACTTTTAAATAGGTCATTGCAGTATGTAAATGTAAGAAGGGCATGCGCATGACATCAATTTCTAAAGAGGCCAGTCATTTCAAAACCCTCTTCACATTGCCTCAGGTATTCACAAAGCAAAGCTCTATTGACGCTGCACAAGTTTCAATGACACGTGTTATCGTCACGTACGGAACAAAGCAGTCGAGAGCTTTGTTCTGTTCCTGAGTGGTCATGGCTACGCCCTCCACGCCCAGCAGAGGTACTTCTTTACCTGAAATGGTGGATTTAATTTGACTTAGTGCGGAATGTTGAAAGTACTATATTTCAAAGCCTCTTTGGTTATTGGCTCCTTACTGCGCACCTTTTCTCAATGTGCTGCAAATGGCTGCCTGCATAAAACCAGCCATTAGTGCTGTACAGGTGATATATTATTTGTCAAACAGTCGCCCTCATGTCTGTGATGCTGGTGGCAACTGGTTTCCTGTGAGGTCAGCCTCAGGACGGCCTGGGAAGTGTGTTTTTTGTCCTTTTGCCTCTCAGGATTTTGTACAGGATGTGACATTCTGTCTCTGTCATGTAGTCGGAGCCACCTGTAGTGTAACCTGATGGATGCAGCACATCATCATACTTTTTTTTTAAAATCAAATGTAATTTTCAAAATCGATCTTTTGCTCCCTCAATGTTTTATAATTATACTGTTATATTTAAAGTTTAACCTTGTTCATACAAAGGCGAGACCGTGGCAGTATGCTTCGTTTATACTACGTTTATGTGTTTATGATGCCATTGTTGATCCCTGAGGGAGACTCTCATCACTGAGTCACGAGGCCACGGTGTCTCCGACTCAGAGTGTTGTAGGACATGTCCACCGGATGTACATTTATAGACAACCAAACCTTGAACCTTTTGTTGTTTGCAGTATTTTTTCTGTCCCCACGAGGTAACCATGTTGTCGCCGTGTGTGGCTCTTATCACTGAAGTTTCGTTCCCAGCTGATAGCTAATTTTGTTTACTTTTCCACAGAGATGACTCAGTCGCCAACCTGGATAACACCGTCTGCCTGCGCAGGTGAGTGTGGACACTCATTCAAGGGTTTACATCATCTCACTCCGATGAGACTTTGCCCCTAAAATGTACATGTATCATTTTTTTCATTTGTCCATCTGTCCATCTCAAATGCTGCTGATGTGTTCCAGGCCTCCTTTAATCTCGGTCAGAGTTTAACCTGGACTGACGTTATTATTAACACATTGATTTTTATCCCCCCAGTACCTTACCCCCGGTGATCCGGCTGTGGCTGGAGGAGCACAGTGAAGACTTCCATGAGCCCCCTCAGTACCAGGCCCTCCGCCTGCTGTGTGTCCACTTGCGACATCGCCTCTGCTTCAGACGTCTGGCTCAGACTGCAGAGAGCCTCCTCAAGAGGCTCCAGGCCCAAGGTAGAGAGTAATGTGATGATGTAAGATGTGTTTATGTCCTGCCACCACAGTGCATTTACTGCAGGTTACTGTGCTGTGGGTGTGTGTGTGTACATACTAGATACAGAATGTATTAAATATGTAAATGATCTGATTGGAGTTTCTGGTAAGTCGCTGCATAGATTGTCATAGTAGATTAGCTCCAAAATTGTACCAAGGTTATTTATTTATCGTTTTACAACACAGGGTTGCATAACGAAATGAGAGATTGTAACTCCCTCATACTAAGAAATGATTCTGTCGTGCAATTTTAAAAAAAAAATTCATCTTGGTGCTTTTTATCAGCATCAACAGGAAAATGATGAATTTGTTTTTTGTCCAATAGTTCAGCATCACTTAAACATTGTCCATCAGCCTTGACTGCATTTGAGCACCGGACATTTATTGACATTATCTTGGGTTTTGGGAGACACTGATCAGCAATTTTCACTATTTCCGGAAATGTTATTAACCAAAAAACTCAATTGATAAAATAATAGATGCATTAATTGACAATGAAAAAAGAAAAATGTTAGTTGCAGCCCTGCATTAGTTAGCATTCAAATCTTACTTGAAAAATAACTCATCCTCATCACTATGAGAGGCTACTCTGGACTATGTTAGTGAACTGTGGACTGCAGGGACCAAGAATTGTAGATGTGACCCCTTTGAACTGTAGAGGATATAAAACCCTTTTAGCAGCCTGTTTGTCATTTATGATTTGGCGTGTTTGACAGATTGCAGCCGGTCTGCGTCACAGCACAGAAGTGGACCGCTGCGGCTGGAGAACAGAAATCAGGAGGACGGAGGAGAGACGTCACTGAAGGAGGAAGACAAATGTAACTTCATGGACTTCCCTGTGAGAGAAGTGGCCGAGCAGCTGACCAGATTGGACTCTGTAGGTTTCACTAACATATACATCAGGTCGCCTCTCGGTCTCACTGTGAGGTTTTTATTCATGTAGTGTCTCCCCGTCACCGCATCTTTTCTCAGGAGCTGTTTGTGCGAGTGGTGCCCTTCCACTGTCTGGGCTGCGTCTGGTCCCAGCGTGACAAGAAGGAAAACCGAAATCTGGCGCCCACCGTCCGGGCCACCATCTCCCAGTTCAACGCCGTCACCAACCGTGTCATCACCTCCCTCCTGTGCCCGTCCTCTCCCAGCCCTTCCACATCCTCTCCCATCTCATCACCCAGCTCCTCCTCTACCTTCCTGTACCCGTCCACGGCTCCGAACTCGCCTCACAGCGCTCACACCAGCCCCGCCCACAGAGCGCGGGTCATCGAGAGGTGGATCTCTATTGCTCAGGTACAAAAACATTAAGGTCTACAATGAAGAGACATGAATGAACACTCTCTTTTTTTTGTGTAAAAGTGGAATAAGTGGAATAACTGAACTGTATATTCTTGCATTTTCTCTGTGCAGGAGTGCAGACAGCTGAAGAATTTCTCCTCTTTGAGGGCAATCCTCTCAGCCCTGCAGTCCAACGCTGTGTATCGCCTCAAGAAGACGTGGGCTGCTGTCAGCAGGTCAGCCAACAACGACAAAACACTTGACTGTTGTTTTATTCATAATATTTGAGACCAGAGTTCTGTAATGATAAACCACTGAGTAACGTTTTAGGGCACAAAATTGGCTGAGAACTAGCAAAGAGAAACAAAAAATAATACCTACCTTCTGTGAGCATGCAGCTTTGTTCAGGGATAATATTGACTCTACAAAATGTCTTAACTGAAGTCGTGTGGTTTCAGGGAGAACATGGCCACCTTTGACCACTTGTGCGAGACTTTCCCCGATGAGAACTGTGTGCTGACCAGCAGAGAGATCCTGGTGGAGGTAATTGCATGTAGTTTCTTCAGATGACTGATGGCGCTGCCTAATGAATGAGAGAAAGATCTGTGTAGTTACTGTTATAGGTGGAAGGGTGTTGTCATGATTGAACTGAGTTGAATTGCAATCGCAGATTAAGGAATCACTGAACAAACTGTTGAATCACCCACAGTAAGAACACAACAGGTCATTTCCTCTTATTTGGCTTTTTTTAATATGCGAGCCAGATGCAACATTTCTTTCTGCTGCGTGCCCGTCTGGTGCACAGTCTGAACGACAATAGAGATGATCCTGATCGTTACTTCCTGGTGTGCAGCACAGCAGCTTTGTTTGACTTCGTGATGCATGTGTAGCTTCTAGCATGCAGCCTGGTTTTCATTGTTTTTACGGAGCTAAAAACTGAAATTCTCCTTAGGTGGAACAATTTTATACGTATGATATTGTTGTAAAATGACTTTTTTAGAGTTATGATGGAAACAAATACATGACTATAGATCTTTAAAGATTCAACTTAAGACATCTGTTGTTGCGATTTTCTGAAATTGGTTATTGTTTCATCAATTCATAAAAAAATAACAGAACAAGCAATAATGAAAGTAATTGTTGATTTGTTAATTGTAATACACCCACGTCAACCTCTTAATGTCATTCTCAGAAAGATTTTTATGCATCTAATGATCCACTTTATTGGAGATATAGCCTTTAATAGTTGCTTAATACGTCGTCCTAAGACTGAATCAATGTCTCCAGTTCACCTGCTGCCACTCTCTGTCCTTTGTTCCCTGTGGAAAACAGTTGATATGAATGTTTATTTAGCGATAATTGTTATACTGTTAAGCGTTGTCCAGCTTTTATTAAATGAAGAAACGGCCATTCTTAGCAGCCAACACAAATAAAACTCAAGTCAAAGTGGGCACCAGCAGTTATTAATTAGTTTCTAATCAGCAGTTATTCATTTTATTGCACAATACTGTCACATACTGTCCTTATAAACACACACACACACGGCTGAGGACTGAACAGCACAATAGACTGTCAGTGTGTGGCTGTGATTATAGAGACACCCTCCCACACCCAACAGCACCCTGCCAGCAGGTGCTCAACCCTGACGAGGACATTTATGTAACAAGTCTGATTTGGTTTTGTCATCTCACACCCAGCACTCTCACATCAACACCCTGAGTTGTTTTATTTTATTAAGGTTGACCGGACTGTTTATTTTCTGCAGGACGGGAGTCACTCAGATGGATCCAAATCACCGCGGCTCTGCTCAGCGTCCAGAGAGATGGTGAGAGAAGTCACACTTGGCTGTGTTTGGAAATCACCTACCTCAGTTTCAGGTCTGACGTGTCAGCTGAGCCAGTCAGTAAAAATGAAAGGCAGAGGGCTGTTTTTGTCCATCTGGATCATCAATTCTACTTCCCAAAAAGTCACGTGTTTTCGAGCCGCTTTAATTTGTAAAAATAGACCCCAGAGTTCCAGTTCCCGTTTCTTTTCAATCTGTGCATTCGATGGAAAGAGTTTCCACGCGTACAGCTCACATGACTGTCAGTTTTCCCCTGTGCGTATGGAGGATATAAAAGCTGACATGTGTGCAGCGTTTCCCACAGTTTTACAGTTTACTTAGTCCGGGTGGGGCCATGTGTAAAGCGTTTTATAGCCCCACGTTCACTCTGTTTAAATAGTGATGGCGATGTGTTTTCAGTTGTCTTCAGTAACAGTTTCATTTTTACTGTGATTACATTGACTGAGCTTCACAGTCTTTCCCCTTTTATATATTTAGGCTGACATTAGAATTTTTTCATTAAAGAAACCTTTAGGAGTTGACCATGCTAATAAAAATATTTACATCTCTGAAAAATAAAATAAAACATCTCTTTACATACATACAAGTGTATGTATGTAAAATGTAATTAGTCAGACGTTGATTCTGTATTTTTGTCAGCTGTGCAGCCGCAGTGTGAACATGTTGCCTGTTTTGTGTCCTCAGAACGTGAGCAGTGGTGTGGTGCCGTACCTCGGCACTTACCTGACTGTCCTCACGATGCTGGACACAGCCCTGACCGACACTGTGGAGGTGAGCGCACATCACATGCACGAACCCATCAGTTGATTTGATCCATTTCATGGTGCTTTGGCAGATTTATGAGGCCATGTTTCTAACACTGGCGTTCTCTTTCACAGGGAGGACTCATTAACTTTGAGAAGCGCAGACGGGTAGGTGTCGCCTCCTAGTGGTGCCTCAAATGAATTACTGTGATTGTTTTCGATTTTAAAAGCCTGCACAGACTTGAATGCTTGCATGCAAACGCTTATATTATCTTTTTTTTTATTCTTTCCCCCTTTGTTTATTGATTTTTGTTCTGCTTTATTCCTTTCAATCGCAGGAGTTTGAGATTCTCTCTCAGATTCGGCAGCTTCAGGCTTCCTGCTCCCACTACAACCTTCCAGTCAGCACTCACATCGCCACCTGGCTGCAGGGACATACACTGCTCACAGACCAGGAGAGGTGAGACACGCAGACGATCACGGGGACTGAAAGACAAAAAATGAAAATTTGTTGACTTATCGTTTTTTGTCTCCTGAAGCTACGAGCTGTCTCGTGACCTGGAGCCTCCAGTCGACCCCTGTCCCAGTTCTCCCAACTTGTGGAGCAGTCGCCTGCTGACTAAGAAGCTCTGCTCGTAAGTCAGCATAATCACCCCCAGCCTGTAACATACTTTCTAATCACATTTGCCCTGTTATGAACTGGTAGTACAACATGATTAGGCGGATGGCAAAAACTCTAAGCCTCATGTTGCTAAAGGAATGAATGTTCTAGCTGATTCAATTTTTTTAGGTTTTTATTTGATGTGTACCATAAAGATACTGCCTGACTTTTAGTGAAAAAGTATACAGCTAAACTTTGATCGTGTTTATGCAGGTTGCGAACAGTCAGTGACAGCTCCCTCAGGAAGACCCACGCTGACCAGATCAGTGTGTCGTCATCTGGCTCCAGCAGTTCGGAAATGGAGGACCTCTCAGCTCCTCAGCCCTTCCCCCTCAGACTCAAACTCAAGGTATGAGCCCAGACAGCCTCCTGTGTTTATTGTCAGAGAGTATGGAAGTCAGCAGGGACAGAGCGTTAAAACATTAAAAACAACCAAAGACATTTTCACTGGGACCCTCTTTTCAGAATTGGAACATGATTTTTATATGTCCTCTTTCCCTCCCTCAGTCTCTCTCAGGCTCCCTTCACAATGTTGCAGAGGACTTCTCCTCCATGTCGTCCTTTTCTACCAGTCTGTCCAGCTCCTCCTGCAGCTCCTCGCACCCGGACCTCAGCTCTTCTTCTCTGGTTTTGAGTGCCGAGTCGTCGTCATCCTCCAGCTGCTCTCCTCAGGCTGCGCTGCCCGTCTACAACAAACAGGTTGCTGACTCATGTATCATCAGGGTCAGTGTGGAGTGCGTCAGCAGTTGCAACGTCTACAAGAGCATACTGGTGAGGACGATGGTTTTGTAATCTTGTGATTTTTTTTTTTTTTTTGTAGGTCAGCCAGCCAGTTTTTTGTTTGACTTTGTGTAACACCCTCTAAAAAAGGAATGAGGAAGAAAAGACTAAAGGAACACAGAAGAGGAAGGAGCTGGTGTTGCTTAATCGGCTGTCGACCTAATTACATGAAAACAAAACTCAAGTGTTTCCATTTTCCAGTGGCATCTGAGGCTGCTGTGCTGTAATCAGCACAGGATTTATGAATGAACCAACTGAATCAATTTAAGCCACAACTAACAATTGCTTAAATTTTAAATGTTATTAATCAAGTGATATTGTTTTCTCTTATTTGCTAAATATATTGAAAGTCTAAAATAATGGCAATGAACCAGAGCCAAATCAAAAATGCTAATTTCAGAATAAAGGTCCCCTGTCTTGAGGTTCTACTAAATAGAAATGTTAAAGCAAATGGTTGTTTATCAAAATTGTGGTTCTTGTTTTATACTTATATAATTTATACTACTGATACTAAATTGCTGAAATGGATAAAGCCTCTCTTCAAATATGAGAGATCGCACTGTTAGAAATCAGGAATAATTGACCAACCAGGCTTTCAAATGAAGGCCCTCGGCACATTTCCAGGTATTGAGAATGAGAGTTAAAACCTTGACTCGGGTTGTATGTTGACATCCGGCTGTCTGTTTCATCCCCAGCTGACCAGTCAGGACCACACGCCTCAGGTGATTCAGAGGGCTCTTGAAAAACACAACATGGAGGACGTCAGCTGCCATGACTTCAGCCTCTGCCAGATGCTCAACAATGGGAAAGGTAAATGTCATCTCCTCGGGTCTCTCTTTTAGCAGTCTTACATCATAATAAAGTGAAATAAATGATTCATATTCAGTCCAAATGTGATGATGCAGCCTGTTAAAGTTGTTGTAGGGTGAGGATTCAATAACAGAGCTCAGGGCTCCTTTTCTTTCTTTGTTGTGCACAAATCATGACAAGTAGTATTTAAAGCTGATTATGTGGGGCCACTCAATTACAAAGCTGACAATCATGCGAGCTTTGAGCCTCATAGGCAGGTGGAACACTTCATCATCACTTTATTCCCCTTTCTGCCTCAGAGCTCCAGATCCCAGACAAAGCCAATGTGTTTTATGCCATGAGCACCTCCGCCAACTACGACTTTGTGCTGCGCCAGCGCTGGAAGACCCACGGGAGACATCTCAGCTCTTCTTCTAGTCCTGGAGCTCAGCCCAGGAGCCGCCACGCCAAGTAAAACTGGTCTGTCCTGTACGAACGTTACGAGCACATCTAGAAGACGGAAACAGCACATCTGTTGTATCGACTCAGCACTGGGAGGTTGTCACAGTGCAGCAGATATCAGACGCTCCTCCATAGAGTTTCCCAAGGAGCCGGAGAGCTTGAGGAGCAACACTGAGTTGTGTTCGACCAAGAATTATTCTGGACTGTTTTAAAGAGCGATGCAAGAAGAGAAAAATGTCCAAGTGAGCAGAAAGGACAGAAAGAGGAAACAGTAATTAGGATTTTGTGTTCTCATATTGTTCTGCATCCGTCTTGAACATCGACACATTTTGGAGGAATGAACCGCAACTTACTTACTTTATCACTGCGGACAAATGCACGTCACATTGTGGATTATTGTGCGTCATAAACTGAACAGCACTTCATGTTTCACTGCGTCAGGAGCAGCTGATGATGATGATGAGTCATCATAGCGAATCTTTCTACAGAAGGGAACGTGGCTGCGGGATCATACGGGAAGACCCAGCTTCAGTCTGTTTGCGGGGACTGGAGCAGCAGATGTAACCCGTTCCCTTTAGCCTGTGTGGCTGAATGACTGACCTTATAGCCAAGTGACTCAGATGGGATGATCAATGTCAGTTGATGAGTAAACACTCCTAAACAGATCTGGGTCAACGCGTAACCAGCCTGGTTTCAGTTAGGCCAAGAACAATGAAACACTGTTTGGACCCGGGCTTGCTAACTCCTCCGGGGAGTCACTAATGAGTCTTCTAGTCGAGGATTTAAATGTTTTAATGTAACTTAATGTAATTTTATCAACTTAAATTATTTAATGCATTTCAGTATTCAGCTTTTAGGGCAAATGTGGCACAATGAAAATATGTAAGTTTGTTTGTTTTGGTTCATTTTGGATCCTCTCTTCAGCCTTTAATGCTACACACTGTTTTCAGACATAAATGTGCTTAAATTGCTTTGGTATCTAATTAGCTTAACTCACATTTGCTTTAGTTGTACTGTCCACTGTTATTAAATGAAGGAGATGTATGTATGTGAGCATATTACAAGTGTTAATTCTCAGTGGTCTTGCCTCCCTGTGTGAAGGTGATCCTTCTAATCACTGCACTCTGGAAATTCTGTGGTTATCTAATTGCCCTGGATTTCCGCAGTCAAGTGGAACATAGCTGACTCCACCTGTTTGTCGCTGCGAATGAGATTAATCTGAAGAGCGGTTCGTGTATGTGTAAATGGAGTGTCCCGGTATGTGAATTTGTATGTTGTAAAAGACCGTTTCAGTGATGTGAAATCCCCCACAAAACTCTAAGGTAGCTTTCAAGTATTGAATGTGGCTTTAAGTCATTTTTTTTTCTCAGTCATTGGATGATGCACAAACGAACATACAAAAAAACACACTGGTGAAGTTTCTCCTCAGTTTTGTGCAGGATTTCGCGTCTCTGGGCGCAGCTTGGGTGCTGCTGCGGTTTGGTAAAAAGTCATTATGAAGGTTGGTATGAGAGGCGTGGCAGCTGCGATCCCGTGTGAAGGATCTTCGGCGTGACTTCTGCCGTGTCTGTTTATCCGTTTGTCTGTTAGCAGGCTGTCATGCTTTTCCTCTCCAGTGTGTTTGAAATGTTGTCAATGTCAGTGTGTCCGAGTTGTAATTCAAGCCTTCTTGTGTTCGTTAATTATTTTATTTCAACAGATTCTCTATTTTTAAAGTTTAATCCAAGCACTACCACTACCTACTAATAAAGCTAATTTACTATTTATCACGGTGCTCCCATTGTAGTTATTTTCCTTTGATTTATTTCCTGAGTCTAGAAAAAGGGGAAAGGCTGGTGTTTGGGCTGTTGTGTAATTCATGTAAGTCCCACTGTTGTGTTTCATATTAAATTCAGGCTCCAGTTATAATTCTGTTTTGTAGAATTAAGGTGAACTCTGCTTTCAATTTCACAATTTCTGATGGCACTGAGTCTGTATTAATATAATAGTCCTAGCCAACCACTAGGTGGAGCCACACACAAAGATACTTTCATGTTCCGTCCTTCGTGGCACATTCAGGTTCAATTCAAAGACAACCGACCAGTTTATCCTTCAGTCAAACATTAAGTCTTTTCAGGAGTGTCCCACAGTTTGTGCAACATGAGTTCAGATAAAATCTATGTGGGGAAACGACACCGTCGCAGAGGTTACTGAGAATAAAACACACGTTTCACTGTGACCAACACAGGGCAGCAGCTAGAAGTGAGTGACGAGAGAAGAGGAGGTCAACGGGTTGTTCTCCTGCCTCTGTCCCCTGATGAAACCCCAAACAATGTGGGAGGTCAAAGTTCACGTGACAGATGTGTGTGTGTGTGTCTGTCTGTGTGTGTGGTGGTGGGAGGTTGTGACCTGTCTGGCCGTTGCTGCAGGTTGTCTGACCTCTAATTTCGCTTAATCTTAACCTTCACTCACTCTTTAAGGGGGCGGGGATAGATTTGAACTTACTACAAAGGGTGTGTGTGTGTGTGTGTGTGTGTGTGTGTGTGTGTGTGTGTGTGTGTGTGTGTGTGTGTGTGTGTGTGTGTGTGTGTGTGTGTGTGTGTGTGTGTGTGTGTGTGTGTGTGTGTGTGTGTGTGAGAAAAAAAATATGCTCCCTTATTTCCTCTCCTCTGTTTATCATTTTTTATCTCTGCTCAGGAGGTTAATGTTTTCACCCATGTCTGTTTCTTTGTTGGTTGGTTGGTATAACACAAAAGCTACGGAACAGATTTCTACAAAACTTTGTTGTCCATTTCGATGCCGATCCAAATACAAAATCTGGATCCAACAGATGGAAACATGATTTTATAGAAGGTATTTGTTTTTCTATTTCACTGTATGGTAACAAATAGGATATTGGATTGACTGAGGTGAAGGGAACTGTTTGGCCATGGCAGAGGTATGCACACTACATGGTGCCATTCAAGTTAACCGTGTTATTGATTATTTTTCTTTTCTCTCCTTCCTGTCTTTGATCTGCAACTGCTCATTTAGCCTGTGTCAACATGGAAGAGGAAAGTACGTAGTAGTCAAGTAGTAAGGTCATTTACTTAAAGTATGTTTTAAGCTACTTGTACTTCAGCACTTCCATTTTCTTCTACTTTATACTTCTACTCCACTACAATTCAAGGGGGGAATATTTTTTTTTATTCCTCTTGATTTATTTATTTAATGTTTTAGTTGTCCATCTAAATCTTTCCAGATTGAGTCTAGTATTACAAAATATAATTATAATCATCATCATGATTGATGTAATATTAAGAGAAAATTGTATCTATCCCTCGGGTGAATTTCACAGGCTACCCAGCAGATAAACTCTATAAAGTAATGAAAACAGCTTTACCAGCAGTAATATAATGTACATTATTCTGAAATATGCCATAATGAGTACTTTTACTTTTGGAACTTTGAGTATATTTTGAGGAAAGTTCTACATTTAAATGTAGGACTTTCCCTTGTAACACAGTATTTCCACACTGTGGTATTGCTCCTTTTAATTGAGTACAACCTCTGTGTGCTTCCTCTACCCACCTCCGCCTGTACAGTATGTGTGGTATGTTCACGGTGCAGTGTTGAGACTGTCATCAGAACATCACAGGGACATTGGGTCACATGTTCCCCTCAGGTGACGGCTGTTATTTCATTAAAGTATCCTCGCGTATTTGGTTTGCAGAAATAAACCGGTGTTGATTTTTTTTTTTTAAGCATCCTCTCTTTCCTTACTTGTGGTCATTTTTTCTGGCCGTCCTCGTCTGCCCCTGGTACCTCGTGGCTAACTTAGTCTAAATGACTCCCATTGTGTGCGGGGGCAGATGAGGCCGTTTTCCTGGCATGAACTTACAAACTGTTCAGTCAATCGATAGGCTGACGAACACTCAACTGGTATCATGTGAGAGCACAGTAGAAATTAGTCTCAGTTCAGCCTGGTTTGACTCCACTCTGGGCTGCTGAAAGTAGTTTTACATGAAATGTGTTCCTTAGAGTGTTTGTTCCTTCAAATGGCAGGAACAAGGCCTGCAGCATAAATCATCAGTAGTCTGGTTTAGTAATAGCATGACTGCAGGTATGCAAATAATAATTTGTTTTTCGGGAACAACATTTCAGACACGCTCCACATTGAACCTAAAACCATCTGGTGAGTGGGACCAACCAAAAACTACAACATCAGGGTCATTACAAATGTTTGGGGCGTAATAATGAACAACACTTATCCATCTGCATGAGCAGCAACACAGGAAGAAATAAGGCTTTTTCAAATTGAGCATGTCGCTGCAGTTCCAAATATTAGTGAAATGCAAGCTGTTTATATGTTCACTAGCCGTATAAATCGATTGGAAATACCTTTTTCATTTTATTTACAAGTGTATAATGCAGTGTGATACATGTGAAAACAGCATACATGTAGAGCTCGGCTGTGCTAAAAGAAAGATACTTTCTGATGACCCTGAAGCTGCTGAGATATAATTTTATTTATTTACAATATATTTCACTAAATAGGCATATCATGGGCATACATTTTGCAGCCGGCTGCAGGACATCTTTCAGGTAGGTCGTTGAAGTGTGTACTAAAAAGCAGTTGACCTAGACCTGACCCCTGCGGTATCCCCATGCTAATGAAGAAGTTGGACACATTGCACTCTTCCCCTGAGATAACTGTCAAACCATTGGGAGGTGTGATCAGAAAAACTAAAATTGGAGCATGTGATGAAAGCTTTTTTCAGATCTGAGAAGACTGCTCCCACAACATGACCTGCATCCAAAAGACCTTTTATTTCATTTGTCCTTTAGTAGCTTTTTTTCTTTATTGCTAGCAGATATCAAAACCAATTTTGGTTAAGATTGGATGGGATTAAAGGAAGAGTGGTAGAAAAAAGCTTGCTGAACTAAAAAAATCATTGTGCTGAAAAGGGTGTGTACTATTTACAATGCAGATAAGAACCTAAATCCAGGGCGTTTTGCATAATTTTGCAAATTTTTGTCCTAACAAAATGAAAAATGTTCCTGACAATATGTCAAAACCTTTTGGTTGAGGTGAATAGGCTGATTGACACCTCACAGGATGAAACAAGGATGATTGATGTAATTATACAGTTATTATTTTGTTCATTTTGATTGAATCTTTGATAATTTGGCTGCTGAGCAGGAGATGACAAATGAGGAATATGACAAATGAGGAATATGTGCACTCTGGTGTACAGCTTTCTTTAAAACTTTTCTTTAGGTTTTCATCATTATAATCAAAAGAAATTTGAAAAAGTTCCCAGTAAAAAGATATTCATGCATTTTGATTTGTACCTTTAACAGTCAGGTGCAGGTATAGGCTCTGGGTTCATGGAGCGAAGCCTCTACATGAAGTGACTGGTTGAAAGTTGAAAAGTTGAACACAGAGAGACACAATTCAGCTGCAGGCTATTTGAAGCTACAAATAGCAGCTATTCGTTGACATCATTTCACATTAGTAAATCTACAGGCTTTTTATTTGGAGTTCATTCATTACCCTGAGAAACTATTAATAGTGTAGTTAATTATTGCCACCAGCCAGGACTTTAGATTTGAGTCATGAACATTTTTTGTACAAATTTTACTGCACTTCAGTACTGTGTCCAACTTCCCCCTCCCATTCAAAAAGTTATGAACTCGCCGCAGTCGACAGTGTCACACACACACACACACACACACACAGTGACACACTTATACATTTAGTCTAAAACCCTCTGTACAGACAGCTGTGACTGAAGTCATGCGTCACTAACTCCACCTCATTATGTCAGTACTGTACATCAGTCGCATGTCTCCTGTTCACTCAACTGAGAATAACAACCAACGACTAATCACACACTTTAGTATTAGTGTGTGCGTGTCTGTGTGTGTGCATGTGATTTCTTGCATATCAGGTAGAGGCCACTGTGTGTGTGTGTGTGTGTATGTCTACAGTGCAATGTATGTGATTGAGCAAGCTAATAAGTGTGTGTGTGTGTGTGTGTGTGTGTGTGTGTGCATGCTTGTAGTGTCACGCAAAGATATATAGTGCAGTAGGTCAGTGGGTGAAGTTCTGCTCATACGCTCTTGTGTCAATACTGTTTATAATTACACTGTTTATACTTATATATAGACTTATACGTATATATTATGTATATATGATTCTATTTCTATTTCTGCTCTAGCTCTTAATCTTATCTTCTTAACATATTTTTTTTTTACTATTATTATTGATTACTGTTATATTGAACTGTCCTTTGGCTGCTGTGACGCACAAATCTCCCTGTTTGAGGGACTAATAAAAGAAATTCTGACTCTAGACATATAACATCTCTATGTCTGTGTGTGTGTGTGTGTGTGTGTGTGTGTGTGTGTGTGTGTGTGTGTGTGTGTGTGTGTGTGTGTGTG
>CAEMYA010000115.1:2222291-2235245 GCA_903131615.1 Diplodus sargus
GGGGGGGGGGGGGGGAAAGGGGGGTTGAGGAAAGGATAGTGCACTACAAAGCACTGCGGTTTTCTCAGGAATGTCACCTTGTTATAGCTGGCTGGTGGGTGGCATGGAGGGCAGAAGCGAGAACGTTTCACATTTCTGATGAGGATCAGTCGGTCTGTCTGTGGTCAGTGACTTCCACACTCGTACACTCTTCCTCTGTCTACCTGAAACAGAGATGACGAACAAGCCAGTGTTTCTCTGTTGGGTAAGCGCGGTTGATGCATTTCATTCGCATCCGCAAGTGATTTGGTTGACGTTTTCGACCCAGATCCGCTGGCCTGGGATTCTTGAGAATTTGGGTGTTTCTGTAAAATTGCAACACCTCAGTATCTGATAGGCTGTCATTCCTGTAATGGCTCTTATGCAACCACTTTTCAGTGGCATGCTCACCCCATGCCAACTTGTTATTCCCATCAGCTATTGGTCCATTAAAGGCAGGGTCAGATGGAGGCTGCCACACACTCTGTACTCAAAGTCTGACGCAGTTCTCTCTCAAGACAGTTGTGTAACATGTTTTTGCTTGCTGCGCTCTGATACATTCTGGGATTCATCTCATCTCTTCGATTGTCCAACTAAAGCACATCTGTTCAAGTAATGGGCCGTGGCATTGAGTAATACGGGACAACGTAAAACAGAGAACTAAATATGTAGCCTTGCCTGTTTGTAACCACTGCGTGATGTAACACTACTGAATGCGTGTGTTTTAAAAGCTTTGTTCGAGACTGTTTTAATCAACTCCCTGATGCTCTTATGTAACATTTTCAGATATGAATTTTATAAGCCCCTGTTTTCTCGTGCTTTTTTATTGATAAGTATTGTTTTGTTTGATTCACTTCAGGGCTGCTGAACAAGGTGTACATGCTACATTGACATATTTTCACTTTATGAATTTGCTGCAAATGTTAGAGAAAAACAGTTGCTTATTGCACATTTGGAAAATACATGGCATTCAGTCAGACTTGTGTTTCTGTCTTCTTGTCAAATTCAAGTCCAATGTGCACTTTCCTTTTGGCTCGGTTTCGGTCCCAACCTACCCCTCATTGAAGTGCCTCTTTAGCTACTAAATACTATACTTGAACGCTAGAGGTTAACTTTGTCTGATGTTCAGTGCTGAGCAGGTCGTGGTCTTTCAGCTGGATGACAGTAGTGAGAGTGAACCAAAGCAGGGAAAGTTGCGGGCCATAAAACCAAAACAATGAGCTTAAAGAGGCTAAAAATGCTGAAGAGCTCAGAGGAAGTGTTGAGTTTGTGATAACTTTCTGTGGGTTAAATTCTACATCGGCATACATATACATATTGCTTATCTTAGTAACATCATAGTAATCCATTGTTGGTACAAATATTGATGCAGCTTTAATTCTTGCTACAAATGCAGCTTTAATTTTTGTTTATTACTGTACTTTAGATGTTCGACTAATGCATAAATTATTTGCCTCATGCAAAGCTCTTAAAATACACACCTGTTCCTCTGCCATGCTCACAACCAATTACAGTATTTTTAATATTAATTATTATTATTTTCAATCCAGTCCCTTACTTTTTTGAGCTAACCACTGAATATTTCACCCCTGCGAGCAAACAGCCTTGCTGTAAAATATGATGCGTACTTAGTAATGTTTATTGCAGTCATGTGTATTTTGTGACCATCAGTATAAACATATTACATGAATCCTCAGCCTGAGGTTAAGTATAACCCACAGACTCCCTCTTGTACTGCAGTAACACAGAGTCTGTGGGTTGCTCAGATTTTTTCATTTTAGTGAATCCCTGCCAGGAGGCGGCATTAAGTGATGACGTGGTGAACCAGTGAAGTTTTTCTGGCTGTGTCGGCTCACACTGAGCTGTACTGGCAGACTGGGATGTTGCTGTCTGTGAGGTGTGAATCAGCAAGTTGGCCTTCTGCTAGAAAAAGGCTGACCTGAATATGTCTGTGTGATTGTGCCACGTGCACTTCATTGGAGAGACTCAAAGAGTTCAAAAGAGACATACGTGAATTCAACAACCGTTTATTTTTTTCCCCATTTTGAATCTTTCACAATCCAAAAAAAATTGAGTGTTTTGTAACCATTTTGCATATCCACATGAAGTATAGCAATACATAATCACTTCTGGACAAGCCTTATTCCATTTTTTTTGTGTTTTTTTTTTCATTTTTTGGAAATTCTTTCGGCAAACAACAAAGGTTATACGATAACACAGAGTACAAATGGAAACTGGGGCAAAGGGCAGCATGGGTAAATACACAGCACAACTAGGAAGAGCATAGAGCAAAATGACACAACAGGATGACAGAAAAATACACATAATAATAACCAAAATAATAACCGAATATAATAGAAAATAACAATATTAATAAAATAATAATAAAATATGACAGCAGTATACAAGAGAGAGAGTGACAACTTTACATTTATACATAGTGGCCAGAGGCAGGCACCAGGAAGTGAAACAGTTAAACTTGTACAGACTGTATGATCTAGCAAAAACAACTCAGTGCTGAGGTGAGTGGGATCGTTAAGACATTGGCCAAAGTAGGGACGAGGGACAACACAATAAAGAGGCACCTTATGAAGAGAGAGCAGCTTTGCTGGTTGTAGAGCAATTTCATTTATTAGACAGACAGTTTGTGTCTGGAAATGAAGATGTATTGATTTCTGTTGAACGGCTGGCAAACAAGGTTTGCCTTGTGCTGTCAGGTTTTGCCAACAGCAATGTGTGACTGCATAGCCTTGACTGATATGCGTATAACCGGCCTAGACTGTTTTGACAGCTTTAAGTGTCAAAAGAGCTCAGATCACCTGAATGAGGCCCCTGGTCTGATCCATAAATTCGAAAAAAGGGTACCTTTGTTTCTAACACGTTGTGGCTCATAGTTTTAGTTCATTAAAAAAATCTTCTTTGAGGCATTTTCTAGACAAAAAAAGGACTGTACAAGGTGTCTCAACAGGAACAAACTCACTATGTTGAAGTCTACGACTTCTGTTTCCCACTGCTTTATTTTTTGTTGTTTTTGCCACATTTTTCTTCGTAAAATATATACTCCATATATGCAAATTTATATGTCACAGTAATATACAATCTAAGTGCTTCAGAAGTGAAGAGGGTTGTGTGCAGATGTTAAGAGGATGAAAGGTACAGATGTGTTCAGAGGGAGGAAGAATGTAACTCTTTGCCAAAAAGGGAGACGCTAAGGGAAGGATGTGTATTCTTTGGTAAAAGGAATGTTCCCATAATGCCACAATAGACGCTGGCCTGCCACCAAGGCAGTTGGTACAAAATGAATAATTGAATGATGTTTGAATTTTCCACAAAGGAAATATCCCAGACTCCAGCTCTGGAGAGTTTCATTCTGTCCCCTCCCTCGTAAGTGATCTATTATTTTCATTAGAGGGATAGGTGGGAGGTAGGAGTAAAGAGAGTAAAGGGATGGGGAACAGGTGACACAGTGAACTTTATGGTGAAATCACATCCTAACAACAGTTCACACAGATCACTGGCTACTTCTCTGTCTTGTAAGGTGGCGATGTGAATCATAATTGTCTGTCTGTTGTAGATGACAAAGAGGTGACAGGAAAGCGCTTGCGCTGCCCCAAAATGTCCTTAATCTCGCCTCTTATTGCGCCCACCTTTGCTGCTGCTGGATCCCCTCTTTCCTCCCTCCTTTTTAGCCTCTGCCCGCTCATTAACAAGAAGCTTGACCTCTTCTGCATACTCAGTTTCATTGTCAATGTCTTTGCTCTCGCCATTGGTCTGGGCACTGTGAGGGTTGCTGGGCAGAGCTAAGTAAGGGTGTTGAGGCAAATTAGGAGAGGGGGACATGGAGGAGTTAACTGGTCTCTCCAGCTGCACTCCTGCCGCCCCATTGGACAAAGCTCTGTACTTGAGGCGCAGCTTGTGGGGCAGGGCAGTGGCTTTGACCTCAGTTTGGAATTCACAATGTGAGCCAGCAGGTCCCTCAGCCTTCTGGTGGTAGCTGCTGATATCTGAGGAGGACGAGGAAGGAGACTCATCATCTGTGGAGCCCTCCTTGTCAGAGCTACGAGGGTCCCCATCACTGGATGAAGTGTCCTTATTGGAAGAGTTCTCCTGGTAAAAACCGTCAGCCCGCGGGCCTCCCTCATAGGTGAGCACTGGGGGCTCTTCGTCCAGTGTGTTGAGGTAGCTGTTGTGCTGTGTGAAGGACGACTTGCCCTCCTCAGTGTTATTGATCAGATCAGGGGCAAAGGGGTTCTGGTGGCTTTCTGCATGCTGAACACTGCTTTCCTGACCCTGGTAGCTGTAGTTCTCTTGATGGTTCTCACGCTGTTGTTGGGTATTGGACTTGTACCTTTGCTGCAGTTCCTCTGCCAACTCAGCATGACCATTAGAGTACTCATATTGAGGTGAGTCCATGGTCTTTGTCCTCTCCAGCTTCTCAGCGACCTCTGTGATGGTCACTGAGCAGTCAGAGAACTTGGGGGATGAGATATTCTGGCCGTGCAGCGGTCTGCCCTGCTGGGGCTGCTGGTCCTCCGGCCTCTGGTTCTCCATGGGATAACAGCCGCTGCTGGAGCGGTACAAGATAACACTCCTCTGTGCGGAGGTTGCCTGAGGAGTGGGACTGGAGGCCTCCATGTGGCATTGCTGCTGCTGTTGGGGATGCTGGTAGTCCATGGCACTTTCAGCCAATGAGCTGTTCTGCTGGTGAGTTGAAACCAGAGCAGTGTGGTTGCCATGGTAAGCCCCACTTGGCATTCCATTGGTCATCCTGTTAGCGATCCCATTGGAAATCCCGTTGCTTTCCAACCTGGCCATCTCCATACTTGAGGGTTCCTTCTTTATGCTGTAGCCCATGGGTTCGGGGCTGTCTCTGGAAGAGCCATCAGACATGTCGGAGACGGAGCCCCGGGGAGAGTAAGCGTGAAGCATGTTGTGGCGTTCGCCACGGCTTGACTGTTCAGTTTCCGATGAGTCAGAATTCAGCATCACCTGAGATGCACTGGAGTAGCCACTGCTTGAGAGGTAGGCATTACTATTTGGGGTGCCATTGGAGCTGCTCCCGTTGATCGCAGCATTTGTAGCAGCAGCGCTGTTGGAGATTTGTTGACTCTTCTCCATGTAGGAGGCTGTGCTGATGAGGCCAAAACGTAACTTGAGTTGAAGGAGCTCAGTTTTAAGACGAACGTTCTCGTCATTCAGCGCCATGACCCGGTTCTCAAGCACCATGTCATTGAGGCGGCGCTTTTCCCTTGATCGCTTGGCTGCTTCATTGTTCTTCCTCCGTTTTTCCCAATAGCAGGCATCTTTCTTCTCATCAGAAATAAACTCTCTCTTGCGACGGCATGCCGCACTGGGCTTGGAACCTTTGGGCTGGCGGCTGGCCCGTGCTCCAGCTTCGGGGGTAGGGGATGGGAGGCTTTCGTTGTAGTTAGAAAAATTATCGATCTCCATGGCATTTTTGTTGCTGGTGGATGGGATGTGTATACTCAGACTTTCCATTTTTTTCCCAGCTAGGCCAGAGTGTAACTCTAGCAAAGGGCAAAGGGGGGAGGGAAAAGATGCAAAACTATATGAGCCTTCTGTTTTGTTACTAAGGAGATTGACCTATGTCGCAGGATCAGCGAAAACTTCTTGATGAGGTATTTGTGCTCCTCGAAGGGACAGCCTCATTGATTTCTGTTACTTAACTTTCAAGATTAAAATGTTCAAGTGTCCATATTAGCCAAGAAGATTAAAAAGAGGTGGAACTCCACAAAAACCTCAGACATTGAAGTAGTGTTCTGAACAAAGAACCTAAAAAAAGAAACAAATTTGTTTCTTGAGCGAAGAGTCTTCCAGCTATTTTGGTAAATATTTCAAAGCGGTCTCTGGAGTCTCCCTCGAGGTGATTTTGAGTTTATCGCAGTCTTCCTCGATCTTGAGCAGAGCTTTGATGCCTGTCAGGCTGTTGCCCTGCTTCTCTCAGTGTCTCACAGAAGATGTAGGTCAGTCCGTCTACTTCGGGGCTCCCTGAGGATCCAGCTTCAGTGCAGTGGTTTGCTGACCACTAACTGGGTGAAGAAGACAGGGAGAGAGAGAGAGAGAGAAGGGGGAAGAGAGGGAGAAAGAGTTAGATAATGTGGAAAACCATTGCAGTTCATTGTGGCATATACATGCATTATATTTCAGTCAGGTCAAACAACATTTGTGAACTGAAGCATTAATGTGGCTCTCCTGAGTGTAGTAACTAAGACTACAGATCAATATACAGCCTGTTGATTACAATTCAACCTGTGCCAAAAATCTCTGACATAATCCTCCAAAGTTACGTAATGTTTGTCTGTCTTATCTCTGTCTCCTTGGCTTCACAGAGAAAAGGAGGATGCATGCAGAGCATGAGTAGCTGCACGCACCATGAGTACATAGGGGCTGTGGCTGGGACTCAACATGCTGTAAGTGCTGCTGCTGCTGCTGCTACTGCAGAGCTCTTGCGTAAGACCAGGGCGCTGTCATAGTCACATAATGAGGACCGAAGCAGGCTGACCTGGTGCCGGCTTGGTAGAAACTGACAGATGAGGGGGCAGAGCATGATCAGGGATAAACTTGATGTATATCACTGTAATCATAATATGGCGTGAGATGAAAAAATATTTTTTAATTTAATTAAAATTAATTAATTTTCCTACATTTTCTTTTCTTTAACGCATCAATGTGGACTAAAATGAGGGAACTGAAAGTAATAAATCAAACTGATTCAGGAGTGGCAGAAATGGGAGTGGACTGTGAGAGTGTGTCCATGGGGGAGGGGGGATTTCCGTCACAATGTCTTAGTTTCTTTGGTAGCCGTCACATTGTCTGGAATTACACAACACTTCCCTATGTAGTGTTAATGCTACAGGAAGCCTTGCACGTCCAGCTTGTCTTGCACCACAAAGTTAACAACAGTGCAAAGTGCAGCTCGGACGGATGTTGACGCCGTTATGTAATAACTAGATCTGCTGTTGTTTTACGCCTGAGTCCTCTGGTTCTCTCACTGCACAGCATTACACAGTTGATACGCAGTAATTAATAACACATCATTACACTGAGCCCCGGAGTCCACTGCAAACATGAAAACATGTTTTTATGACACACACACAGGGAATGAAATAATCTAGGTCAGTGTGCTTATGGGTAACAATGACTCCTCTGGTGTCTATTTTCATTTTGCAAAACACTGGAATTAAATGTAGCACAAATATTCACTTTTATCATCCCTTGCTTTTTTGTATTAACCAAATTTTCCCCTTGTTTTCCTTAATTTTTCAGGGCTCGCAGTTTCTATATGAATATTGGAAACTGGAATCCCTGAACCACAATGAGTTTTTTGGATACTAAGTCATGTACAGAAATTTAACTTGAATCATAAATCTTAAACTTCAAGCTCTTAAACAGACTTTCAAAGATTGAAACTGAATTGAAACAAGAAGCAATAGTAACATTAAGAATTTAAGAGAACCAGATACATGCAGAATATTTCCTGCATCTTTTTATTCTAAACCTTAAAAAAACATTATTGGAAAATGTTGGTATTATTACAGTATATATCAGTTGTTTCAGACTGTTGCTGAAGAAACAGCAGCTCCTAATACGTATTTATGTTCCCATATTAGTCTTATATACTGCCTGTATAGTGGTGGCTGGAGTATGAGACCAGACAAGGCGCGAGCAGAGAGAGCAGACCTGAACAAAGAAGCTCTGCAGACTGTTCCCATTACTAAAGCTGTGATGGCAGGAAGGCAAAAAAAAACGTTCACTTCCCAAGAAGAGTAGAAAAAAAAGGTTCTAGTTGAGCAAATTTGACTAACATCGACCTTCTTTCACTGTGCTACAGCATATTGTTCCCATATCACAAACCACTTACTTTGCATTGTATAATCAATGCCACATAACTATTTAATCTAACGTGCACCTTCTCCAGACTGCTTACGGCATTTCTCTGCTTCCACCAGAGTCAATGAACCTGTTACATTATCTTACATTAAAAAAACGACGTTGTGACCTTGTGAAACAGCTTTAATTCTGATTCAAATAATATGTCTATGTCTGTTATGTTGTAACTCACAGGCAAGTCTAGATAGGCTGCAGGCTGTTCTCCAAATGTAATTTTCCCTTCAGCGCCAAGACAAGAATTTTACCATCCCCTTTTCTCAAGAAACTGGAGTAAGGCTGCGCCGAACAGAAAAGGATTTGGACTCAACCACCAACAGATGTGGAAAAATGTGGGGTCAGCCAGCTCCCCTCTCCCCCTTCCCTGAATAATTTTCATAAAGACTTGGAGGGGAGGGGTGGGCATGAAACAAAGGCGGGCGGGCGGGAAGGAAGCACGCATACGTCTGCGCTGTCCCACTGACCTAGAAACGACGCTAAGCAGTAAACACTCCTCCTGTCTTTGACGGTGCGCCATAAAATAGGTCAGTAGGACTGCAAGGGAGGGAGGGCAGGAGAGGGAAAGAGAGTATTAGAGTGCACTCTAAAAATAGAGCGACAGAAAGAGGTGAGGGAGGGAGGAAGCAGAGGGGGGATAGGGTGACAGGAGGAATTCAGTTTGTGGAAATGAGAGGAATTTTACAGAATCTGCAGCAATAAAAGAGATGAACTTGAAAACGTCATCTGCCTCAAAAATCGGATCCTGAAAGCCCCAGTGACTTTCATGCAACATTAACCTCTGTTTGCCCTTTAAAAAGTGATGACACCTTTTGCTGCATGTAACAATATGTAACAGCAGCAGATGAAAAACAATAGTGAGAGATGGGGAGATGGCATTGACGTCAGAGCACACACCCATCGCTGCAGCCAAATCCACACATAACAGGCTCTCTCTCAGGACTGCAAGGGGAGGGGCTGCTGTTTTTGCTCGTAACGTACGTGCTCTGAATTTCTCTTGTTGCGAAGCGAAGCTTGTGTAACGCATGCATATTACATAGCAGCAGAGGCTACAGGTTAGTGGCTTTGAATGTCCTGCAATCTTCCCATTCACTAGCCTACCAATGCAAGTTGTGCTTTGATTAAAGCAAAGGCTAACTAATAATAAATATAAAAATACAAAATAAAAATATTAGCACATTGTGCAATTGGCTCTCTGAGGGGGGCTAATTTTCCCATTAAAAACAAATTATTCACTGTAGCTCCTGTGTGCGTTTGTTTTCGGGGTTTTTGGCTTTTGAAAACCCGACTCTGAAGTCTGAACTAGTTCCCAGGCACTTGCCGCTCAGGGAGGAATGTTTCACCTCTGACCTCCTCTGAGGCAAGTGTGAGTAAAACGCATGGCATCCTCTTCCCCTCCTCCATCTTTTAAGTGATCCAACACCACACACGTGGAGGGGCCCCAGCTAGGAGTCTCCATTTTGTCCCACAGCTTTTGTGTCAAGGACCAAAACTAGGAGACAGGAATCCAGACATTCCAGGTCAGTTAGTGAGACCTACGGCTGAGCGCCATTTACCACTTCCTCTAAGTAATAAGTGACTAAAACACTTCGACCTTTACTAATAATTAGTGACAGAATGAGCTTATAGAGAAATGCTTACTATTCAGCAAAGGTTGCAAATTTGGTAAAGTGTAAATCAAATATTTATACCAAAAAGATAAGCATGACCTTATCATGTAATAAGCAAAATGTGTATCTTCGACATTTGCATAATGTTTTGTTTAGTGTTTTAAACCTTACTGGGTCAACTGCTGACATGTGACCTACATCTTTTTTAATTCAATCTCATTTCCTTCACATCTTTACTTAAAAGTAAAAGACTTTAACTACTTACAGTTAGCAGATTAACATTAACATAAAATTAAAAAAACAAAAAAATCAAAAATTAAAAAAACACCAAAGTAGGAAATCTCTGAAAAGCAGCTGCAGTTGCTTAAGTCTACATGTATCTATTGTCTTGATATTACTATTAGTATCAGGCAGAGTCTTCAAAGTAGTCCACAGCTTGCCCTGTACACCTCATGTCTTTCCTTGCCCAGATACAGGTCTGACCTATATTCACAGAGCTGGCTGGGACGGAGCAATGCAGATGGCTGTGAAACCAGACCAGCTGGCAGCAGGCGGACTAAAAGCTCACCAGGACTCTGCCTGCCTTTCGCCAGACAGGGGTTTCCATGCATTGCATCACATCCTGGCTATTCATTTGTTATTCATATTTCACAACAACCTCACGCCAAGATCTTGGAGAGTTTTTTACCAAACAAAAAGAAAAAAAAGATTATTGTGTCTGTTTCAACCTTGTTCTGCTTTTTTTTTTGTTCCATGTTTTACTTAGAGGAGAAAAATGTGAGCAATTTTAAAAATAGCTCACTGCACTGAGCAGCTGTGTTACATCACTGATGAATGCACTTTTATAATATACAATTCTCACCCATTCAAACTTGCTGTATATCTTTCTGCTTTTACAAATAAGGATTTGGTATTAATCTGGGTATGAAGCACAGGGTGTGAACGGGAATCAATTACAGGCCGGTCTGTCCCAGGAGAGAGCTGCTGTTTATTGCTTCTCCCTGCTGCGTGCTGGTTATGTCATACCCTCCAACTCCCTCACAGCAAAACTCTGTGCTTTACTTAACACATCCTACCAGCAAAAAAACAATCAGCCAGTGACTCACTTTGAATGAAAACCAGACATATTGTGACTTTTTTCTTCTTTTTCTCTTATCCTTTGAACTTGAACTATCCGTAATTATGAGAGTGGTGTAATCTGGAAACAGGAGGAAATACTGTGCACCTCATGAGTAAATTATTTTTTTGTATAGACATAACCATGAATAAAACAGTTTCTTCATTTTTCAGCTAATTTCTGATGCATTACTTAAATATAAATATAAAAAATTATATATATATATATAAACACAGGGTATTCAACCAAATCGGGGTTTTTTTGTGCATATATTCTTTTTTATATTTCTCATATTCTCCACTCGGACCCGCCTTTATTGAAATGTGGCATTAGTAATAATATATGACTAATAAAAGCCATGTTTTAATCCAGTCTCATGTTTGCATCAGCTGGACCGGCACAAAGAGGAATTCATATCTACGCAACCAAGGTGATCTAGTGACCTACATACAGCCAACATAGACCTACAGACGGTAGCATGCCACGTGCAGTGGCTAACATAGTACAGTGTGTGTCTGCATTAACCAGACAACACAGGGAAGCAGCTGCCCCCAGTCCCTGGAATACACCACCATGAGGGAAATAACCTCGCCTTGACATTGAGCACATAACGTGGGATACGACCGGCCCCGTTTTTCCAGTCCGGCTACATGTTTCTACTTAAGGTCAAAAGCGACAAACGCAACAAAACTAGCTTAAAAACTGGCGAAATAGCCCCGCGAGCGCCGCGTTTAATGTGACAAAAAGCCGCAAAGCGTCTCAAAGTCACGGACGCGCGGATCTGCCGAGAGTCGCCATGTGAACAATAACCGGCCACAAGCATCATGCCCTCGCCTCAACACATTCAGCGGAGACACTTGCATGTTACAGCACACCGAATAAAGAACATAATGTGCCACAAATAGACAAAGACAAAGACAGAAAAGCAGCCTTCCGCTCAGTCACAACATACCTTTCTATGTCCTGGAGGAGGGGAAAAAAGATTCAGGCTTCCCCGACACAAAAGCTGTCTCGCTCCCGTTTCCTCCTTTCCTTGTCTTTTGAGAAGAAACCTCCCAAAAAGGCGAAAAGTTTTCGTCTGCCGGTCGTGTCGGTGCTCTGCTCAGCTGTGGTTGAGTCAGTGGGTCGGGTGGATGCAGTTTCTGTCTCTTGGCTCGCGCTGCCTCTGTGTTGTGCGGTGTCGGACACTTTGCTCCAGTTTCTCCGGCTCCCTTTCTAGAAATATGTGTTAGTAGGTCAGCGGTTGCATAACAGCTCTTAGGCTGCCTAGTCACGTTTTTGTCCTCTATCCCTCCGCGCGAGAGTCTCTCTCTCTCTTTCTCTCTCTCTCTCTCTCTCTCTCTCTGTCTGTGTCTGTCTCTCTGTCCCTCTCCGTCACTGTGTCTCTTTATCCTCTCTTCTCCACCCGTCCATCTCTGCTCCACGGTGTAGTGCCATCTCCTCCACGTTGTTTATAACAAGGGCACGAATGCGGTTACGCAGACACCATGTTGCGTAGTGTTTCAGTAATAGCCGTAACATCGTGTCCTTCACCTGTGCCACTGCAACTCACTGTTACATGTTCTGTCATTGCACATCAGCATTGGCTCTGTATTTTTCTCTTGGTAGATACTATGTAGATAATGAAGAGAAGGTCAAAATAGTCCTGTAAAAGATCTTCTCATGCCACTGCTGGCAAGTTCAACTTTGGATTTGAACAGTCGAAGGGCATGATTTAAAAAAATAAATATCTTTTTAGAATGGCACTATGTGGTTTTGGAGAAGAAATTTATACTAAGAAGTTTAATATTTACAAGAATAATGAGGTAAAAATACAAACAAGCTGATCTCAGAGGAAAATAAGATAGCTTGAACGGTGGCAGGGTCCGCCACATAAAAACAAAGTAAAACAGTATGAAACTGTGTTGTCCTTTAAGGTCAGTTTGTTTATCTAGTTTATTCAGCCATGGAAACAAAGAGATGTTTGTTTATTTAGTTTGTTTAGGCATAAAAAAATCTGAAGATTGTTCTCATCTGATTAGAATGATCCCCAAGACAACATAATACATCTTTAAAAAGAATATTACCACATTTTTCAACTATATTGTAATACACAATAGAGCCAATAAAAAGATTTTTGGAAATCTCCTCAATAGCAGTTCTTGGCAACAATATCAAATATCAAGATATTTTTGCGATGCTGTTGTAACAATAAATACTTTGAATATACGCTCATATCATGATAACGATACAATATCGATATGCTGCCCAGTCCTACGGTCCATCTCTGTAAAAGGTCATGCAACAACCCACCCATCCTTTGTT
>CAEMYA010000115.1:2236280-2327290 GCA_903131615.1 Diplodus sargus
ACCCACACCCACCCACACACACACACACACACACACACACACACACACACACACACACACCATCATCACCACCATTAAGACCATGTTGGGGAAACGGTGGCCTTGAACTTGTCTAGCTCCTCCCCCCCCACCAGTCCTCTGGTTTAACCACCAACCCCCAACACACTCCTCCATCTCTCTGCATGCAGGCATTCCCTTGGCAACTGTGGTGTGGTTGTGCCTGCCTAGCAACCAGAAGGCTCTCACTCCCTCCTATATTGCTTATATGGTGTGGGGGTTTGCAGACTGGGTTGGATAAAGATTGATTGCAGACAAAAGATCTCATGTGTATCTCATGCTGTTGTTGCCAGGGCCAAAGTCCAAAGAAAGGAAAGCCTCTGCGGGAGCACACCTGGTTTTTCCTGTTTGACCTCACATGTAAGCATTAACATTCATTTGTGTAAGTCAAGTAAATCCCATTTTTAAGCTCAGGCCTCATTTTTGCATGGCATTATTTTTTTTTAAAATAAAGATGGATAATTTGAAGGTGGGAGTGCTGTGCTTCCATCTCAAAATGACATCCTTGCTTGTTCTGCATGTGCACCATGTGGTACTACAGAAAGCACAAAGGAGGAGAGGACCTCTGTAGTAACACTGCTGTGAATGAATGAACGAATGAATGAGACTCAATGATCCATGCTGATGAAGGCACATGGCGCCACCTGGTGTTGACCAACTAATGACCAACCTTCAGAAAATGGAAAATTTCCAAACTTGCGCTATAACAGAACGATGATATTCAGCCAAGTGAAACATATTCTCAGACAAAATAAATAATTCAGTGTATGTTATGCGGCTTCCTTGCTCCACAACCCATCAGAATCCATTTCACAGCACCTCTGAGGACGTCTATCTGCAGACTTGTGCTCTTTCCAGGTGTTAATGTATTCGGAACCTGCATGCTACACTTCCATATGGGCCAATCAGTCTCCACCGCAGCTGCTTCGGTGCTAAAAATAGTCCTCATGCTGCTGACGTGATAGATGACTCATGCAGTCTCGCTCCCTGCATCCATACACCACCCCTCTCTCCCTGGCACTGTCCTACACCCCACTGTCCCAACTCGTTTCACTAACCTTAGTTCACTGAAGGTGGACTGACACCACAGTGGTGTTTCATGTTGCAGGAGAGAATTCATCAAAGTACAAGTCCGATATCAGATCAGCTGAAAATGCAGTTTGTGACATATTCACACCCTTGCGCAGTGCTTCTCTTCACTCCAGTGCCACACCTACATTGGTTCTCTCTGCCCCAGAGAGGTTAATGTTTTTTCCCCCAACCCTGCTTGCCAAAAATGCATTTTTAAAAAAAAAGCTTCAAACACTCTTCAATATTACTAGTTGTCGATGGACGCAACTCTAACAAATACAAAGCAGCGATGTCTTTCAGTTAGGGAGGATTTTATTACTGTAGCTGTCACAGATATTTCATCTGATGGTTTTGTATCATTATTAGATGCAGACATATTACAGTCATATGATGTCCACAGACAGTGTATCGTGTGTGCTCTGCAATTACAGTGAAAATAAATGAATGAATCTTATGTAATGCAAATTACATAATCTCTCATTAAAGATAAATGAGAACAAAGATGAAACGCACAGTTGTATGTATCTCGCTGTCATAAGATAAACCGCATATGGAAAACAACACATAAAGATTACAAGAACAGTACACCCGAAAAAAAAAATGTCAAATGTAATTTTTAACAAACCTTTGTATCATCTTTGGGGCAGCACATACGTGCATACTTGCCAACCCTCCCTGGTTTCCTCCCCGGGTCAGAATTCTCCGGTACTATGACGCACCATTTTCCCCTCTTAGTTATCACAACCTGCTTCTGGCAAAGAACATCGTGTACTGTCCTGTAACACCTTGTTCTCCTCAGTGATCGAGAGGCGGACAGAGAAATGGAGAAGAGAAAGAAATTGATATGACATCCTGAAGGATTCCCATTTTCTGTGGAAAGTTTCAAAGCTGGTAAATACAGCAGCGTGTAAAGCCTCTCTAAGGGGCAGGCGGGCAAAAGTGAATGAGTAAACCAATTAAATAAAAACAGATTCATATTTGTTTATGCCAGATATTCACACCACAGGGGCAGATTATTCTACATATTCTGTGGTATTAAATGTCAATTTGAGAGAGAACGCAGAAACAAAGTCTAAAAAAAAAAAAAAAAAAATCTGGGGGAGCGCTTTGGTTTCAAAATCTTCCACATTTTCCAGGTCTCAGTGTTGGCAAGTATGAATATTTGTGCTACAATTCCACACAGTATTTTAACACAAGCTAATATTGATGTACAATTTGCGGTAAAAAGCCAAAAAAGTGTGTGTTGCGCCAGAGAATACAAACAATGGCCATATCTGGCTCAAGTGAAAATGATGAGATTGAACTTTATAGTTTGTATTGTATGTAATATGTTCTTCCAGTGTTTCTGACAGTTCGGTCAAGTATTTAGAAATGTACAGCTTTCTTCAAATCTGAGCACGTCAACACGATCAGAGGACATGTGCTGACTGTACATGTGCTGAATCGATTTCAGTTTGCAGTCAGTAAGCATCTTAAAACTTCAATGTGCTGGTGTTTTCTGGTAGTGGTGTGCTGATTCAAAAAGACTCCTAAAACAAGCTTAGAACAGGTTTGGACCACATTGTCCTGTGGATATCAGCAGTTTGTAGGACGGATGGTTTAGAGAGATGTAGTGTAAAATGAGTCTGCTAACTTTGGTTCAGCCTCGATCCTCTTGTGCTCAGGTTTTAAGCGATCTTGGAGAGCAGCTGCTGAGAGAAGAGTCTCTTGAGCTGAGCCACTTCTTGAGACAAGCAGCTGATCTGAGACTTGAGGCTGACGTCCTCCGTCGAATAGCCGGTGTCCCTGGAGTTCGGCAGAGAGGAGGAGTTTTGACATCCAGAGGATGAACTCTGATACTGCTGCCCAAATCCACCACAGGCCTCCTCCCTGGGCCAGGGAGCCTGACTCTCTGTCCGACTGTCCCACCCCGCCTGCTGGTGGTTCCTCACCTGGATGTTTGGCCCCACTGTGACTACAGGTGGTGCACTGTGTCTGGTATCAGAGGATGGAGGCAGCTCCCCTCCCTCGCTGCAACACCCGGGGCCTTTGAAGCGAAGCTTGTGGGGGAGGCTCCTCACAGCCTCAGGTGAGTCCTGCCTGTTTACAAACGGACTCTCGTTGGCCTCCAGGGGACAGCTGTGGGAGTCACAGCCCTGCTGCTCCTCCGCCAGCTCCCTCGGAGGAGGCCCGCCACGGTCATCAAAAAACACGGGGCTGCCCGAGGTGGAGACGCCTGAGTCATCAGATACACTGTGATTTGACAGAGGCCCAGCTCCCCTCGGTCCATAGATGAGACCCTGCTGCGGAGGATGAGGGTGGATGTGGGGGATGCTAGCGCTGGGCTGTGTGTTGAGGTATCCGTCAGTGTGAGCCTGATAGAAATGTGTCGTAGCGGGCGCTGGGTGAGCGCAGAGGGGCGCAGAGAGCGGCAGGATGGACATCTCAGACGGGTCCTTGACGAGGCCGAAGCGTAACTTCAGGGCCAACAGCTCGGCTCTGAGGCGGGCGTTCTCCTCCAGCAGGCCCAGGACCCTCTGCTCCAGCACCATGTCATTGGCTCGCCGCTTCTCTCGGGACCGCTTGGCTGCCTCGTTGTTTTTCCTCCTCTTGTCCCAGTAGCCTTCATCCTTCTTCTCCTCATTGATGAACTCTCGTCTGCGGCGTGCGCTGCTGCCGGTGTCTTCATCGCAGCTGCTGACTTCAGCCTTGGCGAGGCTCTCTTTGCGTTTGGCTGAATAGGTACGACCCAGGAGGGTGCGGGCCAGCTGGCTTGTAGAGGTTAGTATGGAGACGGCCTCATCAGTGAAGGACCCGGCCCCTCCCAGGGGCCTGGACCCCGGGCCCTCCACAGCCTGAAGTAAGGGCACCGACGCGTCCTGGATGACGCCTCCCACAGTCTGACCTGTCATGTTTGAACACTTCAGGGAGCTGTCAGAAGAACTTATTGAGTGCGGTGGGTCGGGCTGAAGTGTGATGTAATGGCACCACCTAGTGGTGAAAAAACACAAACACAAGTGTTGTTTACAAAGTTGCAAAACATTAAATTGACATTATACTGCTGCCTGTTGGACGTTGTAATGTGTTTTACAGCAGTAAAGGTTAATCGTTTTATCAACGCTCTCGTGTTAAATGAACACTAAGAAGCATTGCAGGTAAAACTACAACTACATGAGCTCATAATGTCAAAAACATATTCTTGACTGAATTTAAACAGTGAAGTTTGAATGTTTCACATTTATAGCAATTAAAAGTTCTCAAAGGACGGATGAGAGAAAGAGAGTCGAAATCTACATTTTTTGATGATCCTTTAAAAACAAAGTACATTTATTTTTCAGAATTTGAGGATTATAGTTCACCAATACGAACTATTTGCAACCCCAGCCACCATAAGCACGCGTTTACAGTCAGTGGTATCACTTCCAAAACGTTTCCATGAATAAAAAAAATAATAAACAGATGAGCCCCCAGCAGTTTGTTAACAACCAAGTAGTCCGCAGCTCAAATGAAATTCACATGCCTTTCCATCCCAAATGGCGCGACCATTTAACAAATCGCTGATCAACTTTCTGAAATACATCACGTTAACCTCGTAGGGCATAAAACTAATTAAATCTGCGTTGGGATTCGGAGGAAAATAAAGTGGATCTTACTTGCGGACGGAGCAGCTGCTGAATCCTCGGCTGATGAACTCGTCTGTCACAGACAGCAGAGACACGTGGAGCCTCACAGGTTGTCTGGATGGTTCTGCTCCTCAGCAGCTCCGCATCTCTCCTCGTTTCCTCCCCGCTCGTTGGTTCAGTCGAGGTCGGATCCTCACCCCGGATGACCCTCCACCCCTCCTCCTCTTCCTCCTCCTCCTCCCCCTCCTCCCTCTCCTCCTAATGGGAAGCCAGCTGAGTGAAAGCAGCGGAGACGCGCCAAGTAAACAGCGACAAAAGCGAGTGGTGTAAATCCAAACAGCTTTTAATTGATGAATACTGATGACTTTAACGCATTGCTCCCCATTTGCATCGGCGGTCCAAAAGACGGCAGAACAAGGTTGAGATAAAAAAATTTAAAAAAAGAAGAAGAAAGAAAGAAAAAGAACCGACAAACAAGTGTGTCTCGTAAGTGATAATTGTCGAAGAGAAGCACTTCATGTCAAAGCAGAAACTGTGACCTGCAGTAGCACTTGTATTCCGTGACGTGTCAGTCAATCAGCCAATGACTGCCTCTACAAGAAAGGGCGGCTCCTGTGTAATTGGCCCTAAATGGCCCTTGAAAACTTCACCTCAGGAAAACTGATACTATAAACTGTAATGTGTACAAACGTATAGTGCTGTTGTCTCTGTGCACAAATGTGAACGCATTTAATCACTAACGTGACCACGAGTTCACACAGCCATTCTGGTGGCTCCGTCCTAAAAAGCATTTTCCCCATTGACCCCCATTATAAAAGACATGTCTGTAAAACTTTTGACAGGAGACCAGCAACTGCAAACAAGCTCAATTATGCCTCTTTTATATTAGTATTCAATTTTGATCCATTTATATTTGTAAAACTTCCCTCAAGCTGAGAAAAGCAATTTTAAAAACTCCACTGCGCGTATTCAATGGCTCGCATAACCAGGAAGCGCTAAAATGATAAAATTTGTCAGTTTCCCTAGCAGGAACACAGCAGTACCCCGTTTTTAATCTTCCCACCCTGAGTGTGAAATCAGAGAAAAATGGCCACCATGCGAATGTGGTTTATGGGACACATACACACACATGAATGGCGAAGATGGCGCCCGCTCAAACTAAAGAGAACTGCTCGCCGAGCGCATACATTGGTTTTTCTAGCTTCCACGTTTACTTCCTGGTTAGAAGCTAGTAGGCTTAGACTGTAGTCTGTCTTATTACACTTTCACAATCTGAGAAGTCATTAGTTTAATTTCCAACTTGCACTTTTCTCAAGTTTAACTAGTTCATTAGTTCAGTAAAACAGTGGGAGAAATCATAGACAGAGACGCACACACAGGCCTGAAGCTGGTCAACGTGACATTACACAACACGTGAGACTCAGTTTGACAATTTAAACTGTGTCCTGAACTTCTTTTACATCACCGCAGTAGATTAAATCACCCGGTTTACAAAAGCCTTTAGTGGACGGCAATCATGGTGACTTGAGTTGTCCTCACTTGCTCTTTGCTGGTGAGTGAGCACCCGTGACGAGTTCAAGGTAACACAGGTAACGGGCAAATATTTAGTGTGTAGGTGTCCTCTTTGTTTCTCCACAAACACTTGCAAAAATAGCGCCCGTGATTGTGTTTATGTTTTTTTCGTCACAACATGAGATCAACATTAGAACAAGACACGCCGGTTTTCACCAGAGCAAGCGCGAGGAGGTGCAGCGTCACTCGCTGAGCATGTTTGCTTTGTTTTTCAGCGTTGGACTCGCTGTGTAAGAGAAGAAGAGGAAGAAGCTGAACACGATGTGACTCCACCTCTGAGTTAGTCTGTAATTCTATTACTAGGTGTTGTAAATGAAGAATGTAAAGACGTCTGTGAAGAGAGAGTGAGTCACCCAAACGCCGGTTGATGATTGGAATGGCAAAGAGAGCTATTATGCAATGCACACACACACACGCACACACACACAGAGAGAGAGCGAGAGAGAGAGCATGTGAGGACTGTGCGATACTGGAAGTTCACTCGGGGTGAGGTTGCGCAGAAAAAGGGAACATTGTTCCATGAGTGATCTGCTGGACAGTGAAACTTCCTCCCCGCGCATGGAAATACTTCACACTGATCTCTGTCTCTGTGTGAGTCTCGAAAGCTTGTCCAGACCAAGGCGACCGTTAACTCCTCATTCTTCAATTTACGCAGATGCTCTCTGGATCATTTAGTCACGGCAATGTTATTATGGACTTGTTCGTCTTGACAGATCAGTTTGGACACGCTGGTGCGTGGTTGTGACACACAGTGCTTTGGAAAGATTCAGGGAGGAGGTTGGGTTGAAATTTTGGGAGCGCAAAACTATGTTGCTGTTCAGCTGAGTGAGCTGCCAACGAGATATATAAGATAAAACAAAATAAACAATATATCTATATAAACCATCCTTAGTCCTTTTTGATTCCTAGAAATCATTTTTTTTCTTGAGCAAACAAAAACTGGCTTGATGGCTGATGGTATTTTCATCTGTTCAAATCGAGATCAATTTGGAATTTCTGTCAATGAAAGTGGCTCAATCTTACATTAATTACTGTCATATTACCTAATTTAAGCTCTAAACCACAAATAAGAACCTGCTGGTAGAACTAGCTGAAAATCAGAAACCATTAATTTCATGTCAGTCCATCCAGTGACTATTGGGATCTTTCAATCTTTTAGTCTGGGTGAGCTTTAACTTTCTTTGTGCATTCACATACTAATGGATGAATGGCACAACTGGACACAATCCATAACAATGCTTCAGAACAAATAAGTCCGCCTAAAAACAGAGAGTACTTTCTGACCACAGTTTTTGTCAGAGAACACCCTGTGATATTATTCTGCTTCTGTCAGAAAAAAGAGGACATCGGCGGTGACGAGGTGAGGAAAGGTTATTTGTGGAGTAAAGCCATAATTTTTCTGGTGCAGTATGTTTGCACTTTACAAACACTCATCGTTGAACAGCACTTACCCTTTATGACTCTGATCATAACCCCATGAGTTGATGCTTTGACAGTCAACAATGGCTACAGCATTGGACATGCTTCACTGACAATGTGTCCACTCTGTACCATGGGTTATGCAACTGCAATATCATACAAAATGTGAAAGCAACAGTGTGTGTTGAGAGAGAGAGAGAGAGAGAGTATTGGGAACTTTCATTTAAATTGTGAAAACAAAGTAAAGGCTCCCAGCAGTGCTTTGGACAGATATAAGGCAGAAGGGTGGGCGCGCCTCTTTTAAATGCACACCCACATGGGTGATGTAATTTCAACACATTATTCACACTATTTTATAGATCAACGATGTGATAATGTGCCAAGAAATGCAGAAATGTGCCAACAGAGGCAGAGAAGAAGAACAATGCAAGCTTATGAACATGGATGTGATAAAATGCAGGTTTCAAAATGATTTTTTTAAAAAAACAGCCTTTCAAATGTTTTGTGAGGCAAAAGTCAACATTCAGCACATTTATCGTGTGTGTGTGTGTGTGTGTGTGTGTGTGTGTGTGTGTGTGTGTGTGTGTGTGTGTGTGTGTGTGTGCGCGCGTGTGCTTGGTTCTCATGTCATCAAAGGGCTTTTTGAGGGTTAAAACCTAGTTAGAAAAGGGTTAGTTTGAGATTAGGGCAAGTATTACTATACTATTGAGAGGGGCATGCCATTTTAGTCTACACATTTTCAACAGAAAGTCTGTCTTATAAATTTGTTTGAAAGACGTCACTGAGGTTCTACCAGGAGACAAGATCAAGATGTGTCTTTTGTTATGGTGTTTTTGCCAGACACGTACTGAGAATTCAGGGCATCTCAGCTACTACTCCTGAGTTTTAACAATATAGGCCTAAATCGCTGAAGCCCCCGTCAGGGTTGAGGTTAGGTGTACTGGTTGTATTATGTCACCGAGGGTACTCAGAAGTACAGAAGTACAAATGTGTGCGCATGTGCTTCATTAGACCCCAAAAACGAAGCCAGAAAGTAATTGACTGCCCGAACATAGAGCGGACAGTGGCCTTGTTTGACTTTGTGTGTGTACGCTCAAGTTCAAATCAGGCAAATCAGCTCACCCACTCTCTCCCTCCCTCCCTCCCTCACTCTCTCTTTCTCTTTCCTTTTTACATCCCTCGATCCACTTGGACACACAGTCCCCGTCGACGGTCTCGGTAATGCAGCAGCTTTCACCGGTCTAATCCTGCTTTTGGACATCAGGCCAGGATTCATTCCTGTTACGTGAGGTTGTGTAATCGCTAAACGAACAGAACGGTCAATAATCCCACACGTCCATACAAAGTTGCTCTAAATTAAATTAGTTCAATCAAGACTTTGCCGGTAGCGAGAACAGACTCTTTTAATCTGCATTCAGAAATCTTTACCTCTCCAGCTACATGGAAGGTTGCCAGTTTGTCTCTGTCCACAAATGTGCAACCACTGCAAAATACAAATGCAACACATCCTGTAGACCTCACTTTTGAAGGCTGGCGTCAGTGCGGTCTGAAGGTAACACGGCTTAATAATGCAGAGAAAATCCATTTATAGCTGTTCAGTGGAGAGCCAGAGCTCCTAAAATATTAACGCTACAATATACTCTATAGTGAATGGCGGTGTGTGTTTCACTGTGACTGTGTGTGTGCAGACGCCTGATGAACTGAAGTGGCTCTGCAGTGTCACTGCTGTCCCTGCTTCACAGTGATGCTGCTGTTCTGTTGAGTTCACACATCCACCGGTGCGTCACACAGTGTGTCTTTCCCTGCACGATTTCCTGCACAATACAAGGTGTTTGCAAAGAATTGGCTTCAGTGTTAGACAGCTGATGATAGCAGCTCATTTTAATTCCATAATAGCTGCTGTTATGTTTGAATATCAAGTCATTTTCTTTTATGCATACAGATATTTTTTAAGGATTTTTTTTATGGATAAAATTAGCAAACTTTATGACGTCTTACCCCACACAATTCAAGGAAAGGTTAACATAATAAATAGATTAATGTTAATTCTTATGTAAAGCGTTCGTAAAATGATGAGGGCGTGACAGTTGGATTATCAATATCGGCTTTATCATTATATTATCATTATTGTCGTTAGTTCCTGATGTGACCGCTGACTTATCTCTGTTGACTTCCTCTTTCTGCTTTTTTTCCCCGTCTCTTATATGATTAAAGTGTCCTGAAATGTCCTCTGCGCAGGGAAAAGTCCTGGACTGATTAATCTGCACCTCTCCATGAGGGAAAACAAGAAAGAGAGAGGCACTATAATTGCACATCTGTCCCCAGTCAACCTTCCTTCAGCTGCTCAACAGTCAAGTTGTTCTTCTGTGGACGGCACTAAATCTGTGGGAGAAGAAGAAAATGTGATGCTTTTGCTCTCATGAAACAATCAAATTAAGTGTTTCAATGAGCTTTTTCCATTAGTAATCTAGTGATGAGGGTTTACAGAAAATGTAACTTACAACTTAACAGAGCGGTTGTAACCTGCTAATAAAAGTCAAAAAAATGTTTTAAAAAAAACCAAAAAAAACAACAACACAGCATTACAGAAAGTGTAAGAGTTTAAGCTGCATTTACTATAATGGAATGTTACACCATTGACCTGTTTGGCCGTTGCCTGCTGTCTGAAAACTCAAGTCAACTCATTTCATGTCTTAATGCTTACTCTAGGCAAAACTTGTGGAAAATCACTCTCTGCTAAATCCTGCAGAAGTTCAATCTACAATAGAGTCTGCTGTGTCTGTCCATGGTGTGAGTCTTTTCAAACACCTCCAGCACGTCGTGGCCCCAGGTCAGACTGCCCATTTTAACACCAAAATAAGAGTTTATATGCTGGGGTTTTTAATGTTGGGAAACCTACCAAATAGAGACGGATGGAAAACTATTGATGCACCAATGTCCTTAACTTATTAAGCGAATATCTGTGTGTTCAGCCGGGTGTCATGTCTCCATCTGCCAATCAGATATTAATGTATTTTTGCCCAATGACAGAAAAACAAAAACTGTCTTGCTCATGGCTTAATGTTCATTCTTCTGTGCTGTTTTATTGACTGTTAACACTTAGATATTGCAATGAATGCACAATGAATGCATAATGCACGCATAATACCCTCTCTAGATGTGTAACATGATGTAAACAGGGAAAGAGGAACTAGAAAGTGGAAGTAAAAAGGGGATTTGCTTAACAGTTTGATTGTTTGTTCTGTTCGGGGCACTGCAGGTCAGAACTCTAACTCTGTCCTCGTGTTACCTCTAAATCCCAAATTACTTACCCATGAACACGGCGCTAAAATAAACTGCACATGAATCCTCATGACTGCCTCGAATCTGTTAGTGAAGTGCTGCGGGGCTATCTGCTGATATGTACTATCTCACGCAGCAAACACAGTCCCAGTGAATAACAGACTGATAGTGGACAACACATGGATTTGTAGCACTATAGTGTGTGTGTGTGTGTGTGTGTGTGTGTGTGTGTGTGTGCGTGTGTGTGTGTGTGCGTGCGTGCGTGTGTGCGTGTGTGTGCGTGCGTGTGTTATGGGCTGACTTCCCAGCTGATCTGCTATCAGGCCATCTTGGATGAGCAGGTTTAAGAAGCTAATCATAGCTGTGATAGTGCACCTGAAAGCTATTTGCTGTGCCGCATAAAGGTTAATCACTGCGTCTCCAAACCACTGTGTACTTGCCAAGATGGAATAAGTTAAACCTATCAAACCATTAAACCTGCTGCAACCTTTTACAAGCTACTGCTGTAAAACCCGTTGGATATGTTTAAAGGGTTACTCCAGCAGTCCTGTAGGAGGCCCTGTAGTGTCCACATAAGGCACAAGGAGCTGCATTCTGAGACAATAGCTGACAGCGCCAAAGATTTCTACATATTTGGGCAACATACCAGTCATCTGTGATTTGGTAGAAATGTTGCCCCATGCCCAGTTTTTCTTCTGGTTGTCCTTATGCCAGGCCAAGTGCTGTGTTATACAATATCAGCTCCTTCATGCTTGTTTCTGACCCACCAGGTAATGCCTGGCAGTTACCACCAGGTTCAGCATGGTGAACAAAAGCTGGGCATGTCCACGTGGTCGCCCTTCCCTCATTGAAAAGAGTGTAGGTGGCTGAGGTTCTACACAGCTGTGTGACAAGGTCTTTTGTCCCAGGTATGGATAAAGGTCAATAAATATCTGGAACCTACCATATCCCATGATGCAACACAATGGCATCTCTTCCTGTGCCACAGTCACTCCATATGGCATGTCAGAGCTGGGAAAGATTGTCTTGGTAATGACTTGCAAGCGTTCATTTCATTGGATAACTCAAGATATTTGTATGATTAGAGTCGTGACATCACTGACAAAATATACAAACATTTATTACACTTTGGTTGATTCACGTTAAAAAATAGACTCTGGCTGACACGATTGTTGTCCGTGTTTCTTCGGTGTTCAGGCACGTAGTTTATATCAGAACTTTCAGGAGGGTCACAGTTCTCAGGTTGTGACCCGACATGAACCCAGCATTAGACCCCTCTGCCTCCCAAATGCCTCAGAATAAGTTAAACCTCACACCTCTGTGTTTTTTTTCTCTCAACTTTCTGCTTGTTTATGTCCTACTGTGCATGGCACTGCCATATTTGTCCAAACCTTTTGGCTGCTCATGTTATTTTCTTTCTTGTTTTATATTTTACTTCTGTGTTTTACTGTTGTTGTTTTTTTAATTTAAAAACATAACTTCTGGCCACAGTTTACAGTGATGTTGATTAATGTGCACTGTCGCTGCAAATAAAATAAACTTAAACTTAAACTTAAACCAGGCTTTCTGTGAATAACATTTAGTCACAAGACCAATAACAGAAGACATCATGCAACTGTTGAGCAGTTCTTTTCATGAAGAGTAAACTCAATTTAATGTGTAAAATCAGTGGAAAGCCCCTATCAACCCAATTGACTTCAAAGAAACTAAAAATGGCCCTCTATCTTGTTATCTGGTAGCAATCGTCATGATATAAATAAAATACCAGCAACTTAATTAAACACTGCTGCAGGATGTCATCTAGCTTTGGCATTTCTATGAATGTGTGATAATTTGAAGTAAAGGGTTAGTTCACACGCAAAACCTCAGACCTGCGTTTTACATACTGTGGTTTGATAAATCGTTTTAAAACATCCGACGCTCTGTGTTACTTCTGTTTTGTGCAACTGAAATGACATCACACCATGGATCACACTGGACGTAAACAAAACACAAACAGAATCACATTTTCTATTTAAAAGGCACACGCTAGTTCTTCTGTGTGTGTTACAAATGCAGACAAATCAGTGTGCAGTTGTGTTTGTTTTTATCTTTGTCTGTCCTGAGGCTCTGCATGTTTGTGCATGTGAATGTGGGGGGGGGGGGGCTCTGCGCCACGATGTGATGACGACCTCCATCATCTGACATGCTGTAATCAGGATGAATCAGTGAGCGCCGGGTTATATAAGATGATTCATGTCCCAAATTCACCCTTACCCAGATTAGAAACACTGCAGACACAACTGCCAACAGCCTGCTGATCCCATCCTGCAGGCATGAGGGCTGATGTAATAACGGGTGACTGCCATCTAGAGCCCGTAGGCTGGCACTACACTTTGTACTTGTCCATTTCTTGCCCAGCTGAAATTTGCCACTTGGAGAAGAAGAGACGAGAATTTGCGAGAATGATTCAGATGAAAATGTCTGTGCCAGGAGCTTCAACAGGGGTCCTGCGAATATTAAATATGTATACAAATACACATTAGCAAAACTCCACATACAGGGTACAGACTACTCAATTTGAGTGTACAGAACTCAGCAGTGTCTCTGTAGCTACAATCAAGACACAGACTGGCATAGAGAGGCTGAGTGAATGTGGTCTGGACTCTGTGGAGGAGGGTCATGCTTTTAGAGCTGCTATACAAAGACAGAATACCTGCACGGTGATCCAGGTGCACCCCAACTCTGAAGGACAGAGGCCATGAAACCATGAGACGGGAGTGCTGATATTGTTGCAAGTGAACTTATATTTGTCCCTCTGACAATCTAATTCCCAAGATGTGTCATTTCACCCAAATCCACATTGATCAAGGCTCCCTGCTCTTCTGACATTCTTGCATGCGACCGCTTCACCAACTCCTGTCCTTCACCACTCCACCTCCCAGTAACCGCGTCCAGTCAGACTCTCTCTACTCAGGACCTGAGACGCGTCGGTGAAAATCCTGTTTTGCCATAATTGTTGCTCTTCTGTTCCTCGCAGATAATGACAGCTCTATGTGTGCTGTGTTTGGATCCATTGTGATTTCACGCAAATATTTTTAGACTCCAGCTCTGGTCCTGGGCTCTGGTTGTGAATTTCACAGTAAAACATCCACTTCAGACACTGCCAGTGAGATGTTGGTACATTTCTCACTCAGAATGTCCTGCAGCGTATCTCTGACCTCTGACACAGCCGTTGTCACATCCTCAAAGAACCTAAGAGGACGGACACTAATGCAGGATGTGTCTGTAGGTTCACTAAGTCCTGACAGTGAGGTGTTGTTAAGAAATTGGTTGTGATCTTCTGTGTGTGTGAGAGCTGCTCCAGCTCAGTGATCTCCTGGCCGAAACTTTTCTTAAGCTCTTGGACTTGATTAACTTCTGCTTCCTGCTGCGATGTTATCTGCTTCTTCACATCAGAGCGTCTTTTTGCTTAAAGACACATCAACTCTGTAAAGATCTTGTCACTGTAATCTACTGCTTTAGTGCAAAAATCACAGGCCACATCTTCAGGTCCAGTGTAGCAGTGATCAGCAGGAGCAGCTTGGAGTTCAGTCTTCCTCAGTTCCTCCACTAAAACCGCTAACATGGTGCTTTTCAGCAGGACAGGCCTCGGTGTGAAGGTCTGCCTGCACTGAGGGTGCACTGTAACTGTAGATTGGAGGGGGAGCAATGAGACAGACGGTACAAAGTACAAGGTAATGTAATCGTCATTATACAACACAGGGTTGGAAGTTTATAAACTGCTTCCTGCTCCATAAATTACAGAGGTTCTACAGTGTACAGTACAGTCAATAAATATCTGGATAGAGTGACGCTCGCTGGGTTTGAAAACAGGATGAAGAGGGAGGGCTTATTGATTTGATTCAGGAAGAGGAGCGGCTCGGTGAATTCACGTTCCATGTCCAAAGGAAATAAAAACACTCCGGAAACACTTCAGAGGAAACAGATAGCCTACCGAAAACCCTGTAGCTGCACTTCCATACACTTATCCTGTGTAGAGGAGGGCGAGCAACTAACTGGTTCTGCTCTGACAGCATCTGAGAAGAGGATTTGCTTGTAGAGGAAAAACTAAACTGATAGCATTGTCTAAACTCCTTGATTCATTTACTCGAGAAGAGGGTTGAATCCCTGAAGGCGGGTCATTTTTTTGTATTTGTCTTCATTTTTGTGGTAAATATTATCAAAACTTGTCCCAGAAGTAGCTCCAGGATAAAGTCAAGCTCAAACCCCCCTTTTTAAAAGATTTTGAAAATGTAAATGACAGTTGTCAGGGCATAAATGTCTAAGTCTAACAAAAGCACAGCTGCCAGTGCAACCTGAACCTGAAACAACCTGAAATGTACATAAGTATAAAAGTTAAGTATCTCTCTGAGGGATGTTTCTACCGCCCATTTCAGTGCAAAGCTAACTGAACATCACACCATATTAATATAATTTGAAGACTATTGAACTTGAGGGCTGAATCAGTAGGATTCATCCAAGCTGTTCATATGCAGGAGAAAGATAGTTGATTGTTGGGTCTCATTATCAGGATGACAGATTTGGGGTTGGGGCGTCCCGAGCACAGCAACAAACAGGAAAAGTAGGAAAATACAGGCATAAGTTGCCCAAAAATAAATCAATACTGCTGCCCTAATGAATTAAAACCAAAAGCAACAAACCTGTTTTGAAAATGTAAGAATTAGAAAGTACAGATATTTGTGTTCAAATGTAGGGAGTAAAGCACAGATACCTGAAAAATTGACCAAGTTAAGCACATCAACTCATTATTTTATTCTCGGTCCTATAGAAAAAAATGACCAACTGGTATATGATATATTGCATCTCTGCCAATTGATCCCCTTGAACACTGGACCCTTCAGTGTTCTCCATGCAGACCAGATTGATCTCAACAGAGTACAGCATTTAAAAGGTTCAGTCGATTAAATAGTGGCTAATAATGACTTGTACATAAGACTTGAAACTCCACACTGTGATGGTGCGATATCTCTGATGAGCTCCAGAATAAATCACCATACACTATGAGACTGTTTTACAGCATTAGAGTTCTTTATTAGAATTGTGACAATTAAAACTATAATTAAAGGATTTTAAAGCACTCTTTCCAGAAATAAAAAAAAACATTGTACAATAATATAACATCTTCTGCTGATATAAAAGATTATGTAATAAATATGCTCACTTTGAGATGATTATAAACAACCGAGAAAGCTGCAGATTATTTACAGTTGTACATTCTGCTTGATGAGATGGAGACAAAAGCGTATATGTTTCTTTTCTTAAATTATAACTCCCCAAACAAACATATATACATAGCATCTACTGTACAGGCATGTAGCTTAGCATAAACTTTAAGGTTTGTTTCCATTGCTTTTGATATTACACATAACGAGAGCTCTCAAGGAAATTCAGACAACGATATCAGATCATCTCAGCAGTAATAAAGCAAAGCATTGTTAACTCTGTTCTGTTATGTATTGTGTTATAACTCATATTACACACATGATTGGGTAGGTCATTTGTTAGTGTTAATGTTTATCTTCATGCCCACAGTGTGTACAGTGTTTGTCCAAGTGGCCCCTCACTGTTGTCAGCAAATTAACTTTACACAAGTGTTCTTGTACGGGTCCTCAAAAAGTACTTTGGAAAGACCAGCATGACTTTTAGACTTTTAGTCCTCAACTCTTTGGTGTGTCGAAGGTCAAATCTTAAAATTTAGTTGTAGGGTCAGGGTTGAGGTCAGACATGTTGCTGTGATGGTTAAGGACAGGAACAGTGTGTGTGCGTCGGTATGTGTGTGTCTCTGAGCGTTTGCGTCAGGGTCCGAAAAAGAGAGAGTACCGACTCATTCTTAGTGAAGTTCCCAACATCTCACTGTGGAAGTCTGAGTCATCAAGATTGTGACTTCATGATTTCCAATCAGTTTGAGTTTGAGTAATCTAAACTGGAACATTGCGGTTGTCACATTAAAGAGGAAGACAAATGTGAGCATGCTTACAGATTTTACACAGGGAGCTTTGTCAAACGGCATTGTGGGTAATCAATGAGTCCTTATCTTACGGTCAGTCTTTAAGCCGCGGATAACAATAATTTATTTTCAGAGCACATGTACACATTATGATGTGACCCATGTATGGAGGCTAAAAGCCCCAAAATAATCTTTAAAAAAAGAGATAATTTAATATGATTAAGGCTTCTGAATTAGATTTATTGAAATCTGTTCATCTCATTGGTCTTTTGAAGTAGTAAACAAACATGATCAAGCAAGTTAAACAGCTCCCCTCAGGCTCATGGTGACATCCTACCACTGGCTGTGTTGTTTTGTGGGTCTGTATTGTTAACCGGCCATGTAATCAACTGCAGATTTGATGTTCAGATAATATCTGAGGTAGGGGTGGGCAAAAATATCGATACGGCAATAAATCGCAATTTAAAGTTGACGTTTGGAAGCACTTTGGCTTCAAAGTTAAGAGAGATAGCAAGAACAGCGAGCTGCACAAAGAGAATATTACTGCCCGGAAATTTCATGGGAATTAATAACATGGAGAGGCTGTTTTGAATGAAATAGTCTTGACTCAATATGTCCTCTGATCAATATCATCTGATGTACATATACAGGTACTTGTGTTTTCATCTTTTTTTATATCGCAATATCGTGATATCGTGAGGTTCTTGCCAATACCAACCCCTAATCTGAGGTAACTTAGTTCCAAATTCATCTGTTCGATGTACTGATTTGGGTCAGAATAAGTCAGTTCAGGTCGAGGACTTCTACCTTTTAATTTCTTTGTTTGAGTGGCGGCAGTTTGTGTTTCAGTATGTGCGAGCATCAGGTGTGTCTCTTCATGTGCAGAGCCAGGTGGTCAGAGCGTGAGAAGGCCCTCTGACACAGCATACACTCGTAGGGTTTTTGGCCAGTGTGCTTCCTGTAGTGGCGCGTCAACTCATCTGAGCGGGCGAACTTCCAGCTACAGCCCTCCCATGAGCAGTGGTAAGGCTTTTCCCCTAAAGAGTAAACAATTGGACAAATGGTTAATAACAACACGTGTGTGAAATCACATCCCAAGGCTTCATCAGACAGACACCAGACTTACTGCAAAGGACTTTTTTTGTTGTTGTTGTTTGTGTGGTAGACTACCTGTGTGGGTTCGGAGGTGAGCCTTGAGGTGTGAGCTCTTAGTGTAGGTCTTGCTGCAGCCGGGGTATTCGCAGCTGTGGATGGCGGGCCTTTTTTTCCCTGTAGGCCTCCGCCCACGCTTCCCCTCCACCCCACCAGGTGGCAGCTGTGGTCCGACCAGCAGGGGCTGCTGGTGGAGGGGCAGATGACCAGTGGCTGGGCTGTGAGCGTAGTCACAGAAAAGGTTGACGTTGTGGTTAAAGTGTGGCACGTAGCTGTAGTGTCGGGGGTCAGGGGTCACAGCTTGGGGTGGGATGAACCTGCTGTCGGGGAAGGTCGCCATGGAGGGGTGTTGCATGGGATAGTAAGGGTTAAAGTCACATGACGGGACTTTACTGAGGTTTCCTCTGCTGTGTCTGTCCACACTGCCTCCTTGATGAAAGCCAAACTGATCCACGTTATGCAGACCAGGATAGGAAGTCGGACCTGTTTGGTCATCTATATAGCCATGGTTGTACACCTCTGGCTGGACCGTCGTCGTGATTTCAGCTGGGGAGAGGAGATCCGCCATGAGGGCGCCACTGTTCATCTGCGGATGCTCCTGTCCCTGCTGGTCCTTAAACATGGCCGCCTCTTGGTACGCTCTGTTTGGGTCAAACTGCGGGAGCCGTTGATTATTGTTGTCCAGAGGAGCGTTGAGGTCAGGTGATGGGTTGCTCCAGTCAGACAGCAGGAACTCAATGTCCCAGGATGCCTGGCTGTCATCATCCAGGAGCTCCTCTGCCATTTGTTGAGAGACCTGCAGCTGCTCAGAGCTGCTTGGTGACAGTTTGTTGCATCGAGCGTCCAGCGGGAGAGGGCCACTCTCGGACTTCCACACCTAGATGGTGTTGGAGAGCATCGACAAGTGATGAGCAGCGAGGAAAACATGCTTATGAAAGGGAGATCCTGACACATTGCTTTTGCATTTAAAGGACAGGTTCGCAATTTTTCCAGGCTGAATTCACCCCAATAAAAAGTCGGAAGTTTTGTCTTCCACAAAACATTTCTGGAGCTTCAAAATGAGACAATGTTGCATGATTCTCCTGAAGAACTGGAGCAAATGACTTACAAAAAAATCAGCTAAGAGAAAACATTGAACGGCTCCATAGAGCTTGTCCAACATAATCCAAGTCAAACAGAGCTGTATAGAGCCATTTTCAGTTTTCAACTCCACTTCTAAAAAAATATATATATATATAAGTCCCCATCCACTTCAGTTGGTTAGGAGAATGCTGCAACGTTGTTTTGCGGTGAACCTCTAGAAATATTTTGTGGACAGCCAGCTTTTCATTAGCATGAGGGTGACTTGATAATGACTGAATTAAATTTGGGGTTGAACTTTTCCTTTAAAATAATACTCTCATATAGTTGAAATTGTTTTGTCTGTACACACTGCAGTTCTGTTAATCCTTTCAGAACACTTTTTAATTTGAATGTGGGACTATTTGCTCAACACCTTCATAGTAACTTACCGGGTTGGTGAAACAATTTGAAATTTTGAACATTGTTTTCTTTTAATTCATTTCACTTCTGTTTAATGCTTTCACTAAACATAATTTGTGTAGTTTATAGCACAATGAGAATTTGGAAAAACTTGAAAATGTGCCTTGAAAATGCTTAATAAGTGCTTAAGAAAAGGGGAGTCACGATACTGGCTGTAAAGAGACCACTTCTTAATGCATCCACAGTCCTGGTTTTATGTAAAAAAATAAATAAAAAAAAGATATATATCCAGCAGTCTAAGTTACACAAATGTAGTATGTATCTTCTATTTGAATGGCTACTTTAATGACTTATAACATTAATGTTTCAATCCCTCCACCGTGGCCCAGCTCCTGGACTGCACATATGGACATATTTAAACCTGCTGTCTCCTTTAAGACGTTAATTGAATCAATACATCAAACCCAGGTTTCATCCCTGCATTGTCTTCACATTATGACAATGTACACATTGTTTTCTTACATCTCATTAGCAGATGCTTTTGTCTAAAACAACTCACAATAACCGCATCAAACCTGCACATGATCATCAAATTTGAAGGGGCGTCTTTCATCAATAATAACTGTTACGGATACGCAATGACTCTGATGCACGTGCGTAAGAAAATACTGGATCTGCTGGTCTTTTTCTTAAACTTTTAGAACCAGGGGAGATATACAGCACTAACGCTGTCAGCAGAAGGTGCGATGAAAAGTTGGAAATTTGGGCAAATTACTAATCAAGCCTCACAGCGCCAGACTGACATGTGTCATTTCAATATTAAGTGAAATGAAGACTTATGAATCAGCACAATAATTTAGATCACACAAAGCAAAGGATTACATCACTCGCATGATATTCTCAGATACGGAGAACACCTTCAGGTAACACAACAGTTACACAGTTTGAATCAAGTGTGGTTTCTGTCTGTGTTCAGGAGACAAAAGACTGCAGTGAACCTGACACTTACTTTCATGTTGTCACTGGAGTGAGCGAGGCTGGAGAAGGAGCTGAAGGACGGCAGCACAGCCTGTGCAACAGCCATCAAGCACTTTGATATGACAGCGGACTGACAGTGGTGGCAACAAAAGTGAGGTTTCTTCTTTTCTTTTTTTCTGTTTCTTTTTTTTGTTTTTTTTCCTTTTTCACATTAGCACCAAACGCTCAGAAAAAGAGAGAGTCAAACCCCAGCTCATCCCAGTTAGTGTCCACTCTGCGCTGAAAAGGCCGCAGAAACAGGTTCCTAAAGTTTGTCTCCCTCTCCTCATTCCTCCCCTGCTATCTCTCCCTCCTCTCTCTTGTCTATCTCTGTCAGCTGCCGAGTCGAACTTCAAATCTCTCTTTTTCATGTATGTTTCGACCGTTAGGAGGTGGAGCGTAAGTGTGAGTTTCTTAGCTGGCTCCGTTTCTTTACCTCCTAAATATTGTTCATTTACAATCGCTGAAGAACTCCACCGTCTCACCTGAGACTCAGTATCGTCCTCTTCTCTGGGCCTTCCAGCAAAAACTGCATTTCTACATCAACTCATTAAATGCTTCATACTTCTATCCATGCTAAAATCTAAATGTAATGTTGTAGACTTTTTTTCCCCAGTGTCTTAAAGGTACAATATGTAGTTTGAGAATGTTTAACCAGAAGAAAAAGAAAAACGTCTTTTCCAAAACTACATAATGCACCTTTAATGTGGACAACAAACATCTTTGAAGGTAGATAAGCTTCAGCATTTGCTTGTGGAGTGACTTTCAATGTTACATTTTGAAAGGGGATGTTGACTTTACACAATAACTACAGCAGCTGAAAGCTACTTATGTAATAATACAGTTCATCTGTGGCTATTGTGAACAGATATTTACCGAAGCAAGTCAAACTAATTAGTACACATGATCATACCTATAGTTGTAACGCTGTAAGTGAAGAACATAAAATGATGATGATCGAAAGGACAACGTGGTTAAATACATTAAACTGCAAATAACGATTGCTGTACGTAGTTGTGTGTCCACACTGTGATTGTTATTGTGTACCTTCAGTCCAGAAATAAACTCAAATCAGTCACCCCATCTGGTTTTGTCAGTGGACGATGTGAAAGTAAAGGCCGCTTTAGTCAAGGCACTTTTCAAACATGGAGGTAATTCAATGGGCTTTACAAAAAGTAAGAAAAAAAGAAAAGAAATGCAATGAAGCGACATTAAATTTCAGGTCTACAATCAAAAGACGACATAAACGATGGGAAATGAGAATGCATTCATAAAGACGTTGCCGTTTCATTAAAAAGTCGCCTCAAATTCTAATGTAACTTGGTGATGTATGTGATGCAGACTTCTGCCACATTCACTCAAACATCAGGACCCAAACTGAACCAAACAACCCAATGAGAGATAATCTGGGACTAAAGAAGAAGGTACGAAATGTTTTATTTGAAATGAAATAAACCAAAAAGGCATTTAACATCTGACTTGTTATTTCTTAAATGTTACACATGAAATGAATATAAAAAATAAATAGAATATTTTTAAAGATTGAAAGTAACAAAACATGATGGTACAAAATATGATGATTAAAGGTGCACTATGTAGGTTTTGGGTGGGCAATACATTTTAATCAGAGAAGATAAAAATCATTCTTGCTTGATTTTTTATGCTTAAACAAACTAAATAAACAAACTCTTTGTTTGCATGACTCGTCAAACCGAATAAACAAACTGACCTTAAAGGGCAACATAGTTTGATACTATTTTACTTTGTTTATATTTGGCCGTCCCTGCCACCATTCTAGCTTAAAAAAGTCTAATAAATATTTAGGAATTTGTATTTCCCTATTAATATTGTAAATTTGACCTTTCTGTGATTCTGAATATCGCCTCCAAAACAACATAGTGCTCCTTTAAACAACGAGTAATAAAGATTGCAAGTGATACATCAGTCTTGATAAATAATGAATTAGTTATAAATTATAAACCATTAGTCACACTGTTATAAAAATGCTGATTACTGACCCTCTAACACTGTACAGTAATGCAGAGGTCTGTGATATTTTTCATTCACTAGTAAACAGGTCACGTGTGGCTGCTATCTAACAAAGCATGCTTTGGCACAGAGCGTGTTGGTGCGCATACAGTATCTGAATAAACATAACACTCCATTACAAAGATCTCAATGGATTTCTCTATGATCTTTTATTGCTACACTACTCAAAGACATGCAATATGAACACATGATAAAACAAAATATCAGTTAATTACAGTAAACGGGTAAACAGGTTTGTGGAGCTCACAAACAAACACACCGACATGCAAAACAGTTCATGATTCATTTTCCAAGTCTGCAGTTAAAGCCTCATCCCCTTTGTCGAAGCAATGCTTCTGGTAGTTTTAACACACTCCGCACACGCACGTACAGGTCGGTCGTGTTCCTCTGACTTCTGAGAAGATCTGTGTGTGAAAGTTGATTATAGTCTGGCTGCTGTTTATCTGTTGACACGGGGCAGAGGCAGGCTGCTGTCTTCCCACAGATAATGGACCTCTGACTGCTGCCGATCCCCGATGACGAGCCCACCACTGATAAGGACGCTCTCTTCACCTCACAGTGACGACTGCACGCAAAACATCCACTACACAAGCTGAAAACTGGGGTGGCCAAAAAAAAACAGCCTCTTTATGGCCTTAAACACATCTCGTCAAGTTCACCTGCCAACTCTCTTCCAAATTACCTTGTTGATTTGTGTGGGTATCATGTTAATACAAGACACCAAAAGAAGAAGACGTAATGTGTGCTAGTGCCTCAGTAATACCATATATATCATGCCCTTTATGATATTTGGAATTTTAACAGACAAATAAAATACCCTATAATGCTTATGAAATTATTTTTAAATTAAAACTTAATTTGGATTTTTAGGCTTTTTCAGAGTTACTGCAGTTCCCACTTCAATATTAAAGGCGTGTGTCATTTTTCTGTATATTGAGTGGTCTGTTGTCATATATTCATTGCACTATTCTTAAACATAATATTCCTTTTGAGCTGAGTGTCATGATATGAATAATATAATGAAAGGAATGAATGGGGAAAGTGGACATCTGTAGCTGCAAAAGAAAGAGAACGATTACAGCAGCACTGATAAGCCTTATATTTTGTTTTATAGCCTTAAATAATCCCTTTTGCTGACTGTAAACTTGAAGGTGGTGTGTGTGTGTGTGTGTGACCGCTTCATTCTTTTTTCGACATTATCAACAGTAACTCATGTAGTATCAACTATCAGCACAAACACAACAATCTGTCTTTGTCTCCATCTAGTGGCCAACAGTTGTCAATGTGCCAACGGCTGTAGAAAAAAAGTCAATGACAACTTGTTTTATCGTGATGTATACAGAACGTTACATTAAAAACAGTCAGCGTCATGGTTCAACTCTATCAAACCGTGACGTCAGGAGCAATCATTGCTGTTTGCCGCAGCTTCTTTTGCACGGGAGTTTTGTAGCTGGTTGGTTGCTATAGCAACAGACTGTTGTGGTCTCGCGGCGATGAAGCGGTGATCAGCTATCGTTAGCATCAACACAGGTGTTTAAAGAAGGACTAGTGACAAGAGAAGAGGTAAAGTATAAATAAGGTCTTTACATTTCTTGTCAATTTGAATCCTTCCATTATAAACGCTTATTTTACGTAAAGTCAAGTTCTTACCCTTCTGACGCTCATCAGCTGTTATTGTTACTTACCGAATTAGCTACTAGCTTAATGTAGCCAGAATCTGCAATTACAAGTGTCTCTAGGCCCAGAGTATGAGAAATTTAACTGATGATGGACTTTTGGACATTAAGATTTTGTATTTGACATATTATACATTGTATTTGTATGCAGGCCTGACAGTTGTGAATACAGTTGAAATCCCCCCATACCTCACCAGTTAAATTAACATAGTGTCATGTAGGAGCTGTCAGTCACTCAATGTCTATGGAGCAGCTCCAGGATTTGTCTTAAAATAACACAAGCGCAGCAGTCTGTCTGTTTTGTTAAAGCTGTTTCAGTATGAGAGCTAACATCGAGATAAGCCTCAGAGATTGTGTGTGTCTCTTACAGATGGAGCCCTCCTCACAGAGCAGAGTTGGCGGGGGGCTGTGGAACCACCCCAGACCCATCCAGTACAGCAAGGAGACCCAGGATATAGTCAGATGTGAGATGGCGCACTTGTTCATATTCTGGTGTGGATGGGAAGCACATGAGTGATGATGGTGTATGTATGTTCGGATAAATTTTACAAGTGTGTTTGAAATTGTGGTCATTCTCTCTCCTGGTGCTTAGTAATGATGCAGGAAGCTGGGCTCGACGACCTCCGGAGAAACCAGATCAACGACTGCCTCAAAAGTAAGTTTGAGACGTCTGGATGTGTGGTTTAGGGATGCAGTGTGGCGATAATTTGTGTGAGTACCATATTGTACACGGGGATCAAGCATATATATTTTTAATATATAAAAATAATTCAATTTGGTAAAGTGTGCACCACATTGTTTTAGTTGTTTCTGTTGCTACTGTATAAACTTTTTACACTTCCCCCCCTCAGATGGAACAGCTTTACCACAGACCTCTCCCCCTGCAGCATCAGCTCAGCCAAAAAGCAGTAAATCTGTCCAGAAATGCCTGGATTGTTCGCTTCAGAGACGACGCAGCGCTGAAGCCTGCCGTTCTGGGGACAACTACATCAGAGAACAGTTCTGCCCTGGTCCTAGAAGTATGCTCTTGAAGCTGGCAGTGTCTTCTAATATGCATTGGTTCAATGAGCACAGTGTAACTCACCCATTACTACAACGGGATGACTTTTTTTATTTTCTGCATCCTTTTTGTCTTTTCTCTGGTTCACCCTAGGAGACTTGGAGAAAGAGAAGAGGAGGCTTCAGAATATTTTTGCGACAGGACAAGAAGAGCCCACAGCTGCACAGCGTGCGCTGATGCTCAAAAGTGTTAAGAAGCCAGAGGTGGTGGAGAAGGACCGATTCCAGGAAGGTGAGGCTGACTGCACAGAAAACAGATGATGTAGAAGAGTCACAATAACTGCTGTTAGATGGAGGAAATGTTCTCAGAAAACACACCATATCTGAATCAAGATGTTTTGTGTTTGAGAGCAAGACGTTACGATCACACCGAGTCTGTTTCTATTCATTTAGTCTAGATTAAAGGGGGATTTTATGAGATACCATTACCATCCAAGCTTAGCAATGTACTGCTGTGGGTATTTAATCCCCTAAAAAAAAAAAACACCTCAAAAAGACTAACTATTTAAGTGTGTAATGTATTTAGAATAGTTCCACCGTGCTTGCCTTGCCAACAGACAGCCCTTTCCAACTGAAGCCTCTCAATCACTCTCTCCACAGCAACCAGACTCCTTTGACAAAACACGATAACTTTACCTTGCAGAACACAGGAGTTGCTGATCTGCTGCCCCTGATCAGTCGACCTTGAATCCAAACTGAGCCTTGAAAACACAATAACCGTCGCACAGTCACACAAGCTAATCGATCAAGGCGTCGTCAGACTCCAGCAACTCCTGTGCTCTCTGAGGGAAAAAAATACTGTTTTTGTCAAAGGAGTCTGGCAGCTTTGACGAGGATGATATAACCGCTTCAGTTTTCCGTCTGAAAAGGCCGTCAGGTGGTTAAAAGTTAAGCAGCGAAATGATTCTAAATATAGCATACATTTAAACTAATAGACATTATTATTTTTACAGTCAATGATGTAACCCCACTTCAAAGAAACCTGAACTATTCCTTAAAATTCTGTTCTCTGTCGCTCTTGTTTGTCTAAATATATCCAGCGCTCTTTAAGCAAGTCTAAAATTAACTTGTTTGTTTCTTCTGTAGTTCTGGATGAGATCGAGGAGAGGAGACAGTTTCTGGCACATATGACTTCTATGGGCAAGCAGAGGGATTACATCACCATCATCAACACAGAGATATCTCTGGTAAACAGTCGACGGTTTGCAGATGGACTCAAATTAGTCTGTGTTACAGGTTTTTCATTGACTTATCATTATGAATGTTCAGTGTGATGTTCTATAGGTGACAAACTTCAATAGCAATGTAAAATAGATCCTGAAAATGGCATCAAAGTACCAGTCTGTATTCAAGAAATGAGGTTAAGATAAAGAGTTTACTATTTATTCTCCCATTCGTTCAACTGCACTAAAACCTGCGCTGTGTATCAACTCAGAAAATTCGAGAACTGGAGTTGTTGGACAAGGCCCGCAGTGCCAGGAAGGATGCAGTGACACCTGAGAGGAAAGAACCGACGGCAGAACAGACGAACATGAACATGGAAGAGACGGGAGGAGGGGAGACCCACTGTCACTGACTGAGCTGTTGGAAATAAAGTGCAGGCATTAAAACTTTAGATTCAGATTATGAATGAATGCGTCAAGTTAATTATGATGAGTGTGGTGATGTCAGCGAGTAGCCAGCTGAGCGGGTGCACTGTGCTTCATTTCAGTTCAGGTGTGAAGGAGACATCAGGTGTTAAAAGCATTAAATTCACCAAAACGTACTTGCATTAAGTTATTTTATTCCTCTGCCTTCCAGTGTCAGTATTTTTATTATACCGCTGCCGTTTTAGGACCATGTATAGCTGACAGAAATGTGACACTACAGAAGCCCTTGGTTTCAGCTGGACAAGAGGACAGGCACAGAGCAGAAACACAGACACAACAGAGATTACCATTTAAAATGGAGGACAAACAGACAATCTAACCGACAGAACAGGAAGAGAATGAGTAAACATACTGACATTTACATTAGCTTGAACCAATAACACACATACACATATGCAGTTAAATAAATGGCACTCTTACAAACAATATTAACATGGTTTTTTTTTTCTATCCACTTTTAAGGCAAAACATGGAATATCACAGAAAGGCTTAGTAAAATAGACATGAATGATTGCATACTCCTGTTCCCCCCACTGGTTAAAACTGTTACAAACTGCTTTGCTAACTTTGTTAAAATACTTTTGTCTGCCTATTCTAATATCATTATTGCATGTGTGACCTTTCATGTTATTAAACTTCTGAACAGATGTCTGAAGTTGAATACTTTGTTTCCTCCAGACCTCACGTTTTCTAAATCCATCAGATTTTGACACACTCGCTCATAAATACAATGTGTATCCATTTCTTTGATGATATGCATTTACACAAATGACACCATCGCAAAACTATGACTGAGGAATCTAAAAAACAAGGAAACCAACATTATAATGTAGCAGCTGGTAGAGCTTAGGTATCCACTGTTGATTGAGCTTTTCTTGGGTAGATGTTGTGAAATTTAAAGCAGAGTTTATCTTCAAAACGTTCTCCTTTCACTAGTACCACAGGATCAAACCAGACATGATGTGAAACCTTCTCAGATATCCATCCACTGACCTTTGGAATTAAGGAGTGTAAGTCAGGAGCAGAGTAAAATCATAACAAACTCATAGCTATCAGGGATCAACTTGCATCCAACCGATTCATTCAAAGTGGACTCATGAATCACACCTTTGCTGAGCCTTGATAAAGGCCTACAGGGACAGACACACTGTGCAATGCAAAGATAGTGAAGCAACATACAACCAATCAGTGCAGTGATTTAGAAACCTGCTGGCTTGAGAACTGAGAGAGCTCGAACAAACACGTCAGCTCATAAAGCGGTGGAGTCGTCACACTGTCTCTTAAAAAGACACAACTTAAAAAGAGTCTGCAAAGTAAGATGTGAGCACGGTGGAGGATTCTGGGTTGCGCTTCGAGTCGTTTTAATGACAGTTAAAGGAGATGTCATCTTTTCTTCTTGACTTGATGCGTTTATTTTCTCACACCCTTCTGTCTTTTCCTTAGTCTTGTTAAAAAAGTCTCATATCCTCTTGGAGGATAATGTGTCCTTTCTACGGTGTTTTCTCCTTGCGGGGGCTCTTGCCTGGTTCTGCTTTATGGCTCAGCCTCTTGAGCACCTTAATGGGTTTGAACTTTGCCCCTTTTTTCTTCTGCTGTTGCTGCTGTTCACCCTCTGGATCCTTATGGAAGTCTTGATGAAGATGAAAAGAAAAAAGAAAATGATGTTAAGATACACATAAGTCAAAAATCATATCCAATCCTAAGAGTTTACTCTTCTTTATACCTTTTTTCTTCAGCATGGCTCCAATAAGTTTATCCTCCTCTTCTTCCCTGTGACAGAATGACTTTTAGATTGCTGGGAGTTGCAAAGTATGATTGATCAATACACTCAGAGACACACGGTTGGCTGCAAGCCATTGTTACCTCTGCCTGTCCTGGTCCATGTTGTTGACAATTTGGTTGCGCTGCTCTATGATGGTAACCAGCTCAGCCATTAGCTCCTGCTCCCGACTCTTGTCCTCATCCGTCCACTCTTTCTCTGAGGAGGGAAGACGAAGAAGATATACAACATTAATTCTTACACTTTGGATTTTGTGTTTGAACAGTTTTTGACTTATTGAAACGACAGTAGAGCATCAGTAAGTTGAAACAAATGCAAATCTCAGGTGTTATTGAATCCATGTGCAACACTGTCATTTCGTCTGTCAACTTAACCTGTGCTTAGATGTAGAAGTGAAGTGCGTTAAGAATTACAAACTTGGAATACATTTGACTATATGTTTTCTGAACATGAGGCCAAACGAACCTGGCTTGTTGAGAAGACACCTCAGCTCGTACTCCACATCAGCTTGTCTCTCTTCCAGGTTCTGCTGCTTTGCTCTGCAATGAGCAACATTTAGACAGTACATAACGTTACACACAGATCACCTCCAATTTTCTACTATACTTTAAGGTAAACTTGATTTAAAGTTGCAGCTACAACAAAGAAAACATTTCCTCTTCCTTAAATAACTGGTCCTGTTTGATGTTTTTCTCCAGACTGTGGTAAAAACATCAGAGGAACTTTGCTCATTAGACTGAACAAGCCGGCCATGGCAGAGGAGTTTACGAGTGGGCCTGATAGGCACTGAAGTCAAAATCTTCAAACAACTGGCTCTTGCTGCAGTCTGATACCTACGTGTAGACTAGCTCAGCTTCTCGTCGAACTAAAAGGTGTTTCTCGTGAATGAGAGTGAACCAGTCCACCAGCAGGTGCTCCTCATCCTCATCTGAAAACACAACAGAGTTTTTGTTCTTTATTTAAGTAACAATCCTATACTTTTATTATTTGAGCAGTAGCAGCCATTTTAGTGGCGTGTGATGAGTTACCATTAGGGTTGTCTCTCAGCTTCTTCTCCAGCTCCACTCCCCTCTGCTCCAGTTCATCCAGCTGCTTCTCCAGCTGACTCATCTCCCCGTGGATGTCCTCTACTGGGATGTACTGATCCGACTGCACCTGGATGGATTTTTGTATCATTTGAGTACTATTTTCTCTGTGTTTGACACTGAAGTGGAAACATCCAGTCTACACACTTTTTGAATGCTGCAGCATACAGTGCATGCTTGTCTTTAGTTTTTGTACCTTGCGTTTGATAAGAGGGAAGCCGTGGCCGGGGGCCGGGGGTCGGGCAGGACGAGGGCCTTTTGGTGGTCTGGTTTTGGATTTGGCAGGGGAGGGAGAGGCTTTCCTGTTGAATGGGTTCTCCTTACAGATCCGCTAAAATGAAGGAAGACATACAATGTATATTGTGCAAAATGTATTGCTTTATATCGTTTTATCTGGAGTTTCTCCTACTACCTTATTGTGTGACTGGGTGGCTCCTGAGGCCAATGGGCTGGGGGTTGTCGGGGGTCGCGGTGGAGGTGCCCCGGGCCCTTTGCTCCCCAAGCTGCGACCAGTCTGTGGAGTGGCTGGAGCTGAGCTGGCGTTTGAAGGCATGGGCGAAGGGTAGGGGCTTGGGGAGGGATGAGGCAGAAGCTCAGTGGAGGAGGACGAGGGAGAGGTTGCCGAGTCGCATGGTGAACAGATGGAGGGCTCTGAGACGCTCTTGGTGAAGGGGTGTTGCTGGTCGCTGCTGGCACTGCCATCCAACGGGGGCTGGGAGGAGCTGTGGTCTGAGCCAGAGGACAGACTCTCTGTGCTGAGAGCTGGAGAGGGAGAGCAAGAGGAGGTCTGAGAGTGAGAGAGAACTGAACGGGAAAGAAGGTTTAGTAAAAAACAAGAAAAGAATTGGGAATCAAAGTGGTTGAAATAGAGAGAGGATGGGGATAGAACAAAAACATTATGAGCATAATTCTGTGTATACAACATCCAACTCTCTTTGTTCTCACTGTTTTGGTTAAACTTACACTTTAAACTGAGGGTGTTTGAATCCTAATCAAGTTAACCGTTTAGGATTTGGAACACTTCTCATATATAAACTGTACGTCAGCGTTGAAAGGGGTTTTTTGTTTCACAGTTGATGTACAAAAGCGAAAGCAAAGGGTAGGAAGCTCTTGCAAAGTGTGACTTTTGCAAATTCAAGGTGTCGGTTATTGTCGCTCAATGCGAGGACGTGCCAGAGAAGAAGAGGAAGTGGTACTGTCAGTGAAGGAGACGGTCTATCATGTGGCTGAACAATCAGGCAAAATAATGAATTAATTCAAATGCTGTTTGGTACACTGTTATGAGGCGAGATTACAACATAAACTCGGCCTTTTGTAGTGGATGACAGATTGTACAAAATGTGTCAGCACGACAGACCAGAAACACTCCACCCGATGTAGCTGACTAATGTGAAAACACGAGAGGCCATGAGGAGAACCTCAGAGGGTTACCACAAGACACAAGACATTTCCTTGTCTGCTCAAACACGTACAACAAGTAAACGCATCAACAATCTTTGGATACAATTCATCATACAGACAATAATCCTATATTAATATTAAAGCAATCAAAAGATTTTAGGACATTATGTTGAGTTTTTGGTTCACATGACCTCAGTCCAATACAACATGCATGTCATATGCTGCAGACCAAGTTCAACTAACTGTATGTGAAACAAAACTTTTACCTTCACTTTGTCCCATTTCATCTGATCCAATATATTGAACATATGTTTTGAAATGGCTAAAATTCTGACACCCTTGCATCAGGTTGAAGATCAACATGTTTTCAATGGCAGAAATGGGAAAAATGGCAGCAGAAGAAGACTGGAGGATGGGGGTGAAACTAAATAAGTAACTTTGGTGTTTGATAACTGCTAATAAATGAAACAAATAAATCAATATGTACTTTTCCTGATTTATTTGTTTGATTTATTAGCAGTTATCAGCTTTAACGTGGATCCCTGGCATGTATTGACAACTCTGAAGTACAGACTAACTGGTGTTAAAATGTATGATCTTGTTTTGACAAACAGCGAGGCAGAAGAAACACATAGAAAGCAGAGTCTGGTGTTAAGAAAATACAACGCTGATTTAACTGACCTTGGCTACCAGCAGGCGGCTGCGGAGCACGGGGTGCTGGTCGTTTCTTATTCTTGGCACTACCCGGGCTGGCAGAGCGGGACGAGCTTCCTCCACTTGGGGGCGTGTCTCCGCCGCTCGCATCAGCTGCCCGGGTGATGCTGTACCATGGGTGACTGGCCGCGACTGAAGCAGTAACCGCACCTCCTTCACTTCCCTCTTCCTCCTCTACCTCGTTATTTTCATCATCGTCGTCCTCATCGAATGGGTTGGCGGGCGGAGGCGGCGTGCTGGGTCTGGAGCCGTCCCCTTTGAGAGAGGACAGAGAGCCTGTATTGGGAGGTGTTGCCAGTCCAGCAGGGGGAGGGGCAGGGGCTTTCTTCTTCTTGGAATCTGATTGGACCAGGGCGAGCCAAGGTGGGTCTTTGGGTTTATGGGTGCCACTGGACAGGCTGGACAGTGAGATAGACAAACAGGGATGGAGGGTTCACAGAGGGGAAGGCGACAAAATACAGCAAAATGGAGGCACAGAGGGGCAATAGGGGAAATACAGTACGTGCAGCAAACAGAGAGAGACTATGATGACATGAATAAGGTCGATGAAATGGTGCCAATGAACAGAAAAGGAGCTCAGCTACCTTCCAGGAGACTGTGATCTTTCTCGAGGTTTGGGAGGAGTCGGAGGCTTTTGGTTTTCACCTGTTATATGAAGTAAAATGTGAGCATAAACATCAACAGATCCTATTTTCATATAAAATCATTTATATTCTGCAGTGAGTATGCACCGGCCGTACCGTCTGCTGTACGGAGAAGCCGAACACGAGGGGCGGGACGAGGAGGAGGGGTTGGCTCAGAAACCCTGCGCGGTGCTGGGACTGGCCGGCTCGCACCTTCAAGATGAGTGACAGGTGTAGAAGGGAGGTCTCCATTTGTTGTTAATTTGGCTGGTGTTTGAGTATCTTCCCCTCTCTCCTCTTCCTCCTCTTCATCGCTCTCATCAAAAGGGTTGGGAGGAGGAGAAGAGCGTGGTTTCTCCTCTGTCTCTCCACTGCCATCCATGTCTTTAGCTTTTCCCGAAGCGTCTGCTTCACTTGTTGTAGTTGTAGTCACTGTCACAGAGTCATTGGTAGGCATGTCGGTATCATTTGTTTGGCTTTCTGGAGAAGGAGTTTTTGCCTGATCGCTGTCTGAGGGCGAGGCGTGAGGAACTGGGCTGCGACCAATCCTGGTGGACTGAAATCCTACCGGTCTCTTACTAAGATCTGGCCGACCGTTCTGATTGGCTGAGGCATGCTTTGCGAGGTGATGTGTACAGACCAACGCCCCAGAGATGCTCTCTAATTTGTAGGATCCAGGAAGTAAAGTGCTGTGACACTCTATGCACCTGAGACAACAACAACAGAGGACAACAGAGAGATTTTCAACAGCTCAAAGATTTCTGATAAAAGTTATGAAGTAATAAAGTTGCAATCCTTAAGATTTTGAGTCTGAGTCTGTATTACACAGAGGTGGACATTAGCTGCAGTATTCACCTGAAACAGTTGCGGTGGTAGAGCTTGCCGTCCACCAGAAACCTCTGCACCAGGTGGACATGTTTCTGGCAGGCGGCGCAGGTGCTGCTGAGCGTGTTGCGCTTGACCGCTGCAACTGCTTCCACACCTGTCTGCGAGTGCTGGCTCGGCTAATGCAAGCGACCGGGACGTTGTTCGCAGGGAGGGGACAGGGCGGAGACGTCAGGGGAAGGGGGGAAGATGGAGAGTAATGGGGGAGGGGGAGATCAAACACGGAGTCAGGATTTCAGGATGTGGATTGTTCATTCTGTTTAGCTAGCTGAGTCTACTGCTCATGATTTCATGTGGCTCATTACTGCATTTATGTTTCAGTTCAAAACATCATTCAATTGATACAAAAAAAATGATAGAAAAGTTTTTATTAGTATCAAAATCCAAACAGCTCGGGTTAGTGCCTCTGAGAGTCACAGATTTCGGCTATGATTGACATTAAAGATTGATATTTTGCTTTCAGGCATTTCATTTTTTGGCTCTTTTTATTAGCGTTAAGTAAAAAAAGGGGGTTTAGCAGCGGCAAAGGTTGGCACACAGTGTTAGGATTGTACTACTGTTAGTCTTTAATGTACAAGAGGTGGTTAAAAAAGACTGACCTAACCGTTTTGCTTTCACCTCCTCTAACCCACCCCCACCCCCCCATCCTACTGCCTAGGCTCAGGACCAGAGAGTGGAGGGGGGATCAGATGTGAGGAGGAAGAAGAGCAGGAAGAGGAGGGAGTGGAATGGATTTCCATCTGAAGAGGGGGGAGGGGGGGGGAAGTTGAGGTGGAAGATGCCAGTACATGGGAGTATTGGGGATGGAGGAAAGAAGTTGAAGGCATGCGAAAGAGAAGAGAGACAGGATACAGAGGCTATCTTTATAGACTCTACCTCTGTTGCTTTGCTTTACCCCAGCTGTGCAACACAAAGCCCACACGAGGAAGCAGTAATTACAAAATCCCAACGTGGAAATTGTACATTGTTGTGCTGCAATGGCAGGATGGGATTTGTATTGTACAGGTCAGATGACTTAATACCCCCAAACAGCACGTGCAGAATGACACAGAGACATGCTTCAGAGACACACCAGTATACTACCGGAAAAATATGTTAGGTTTCAGTGTGCTTATCCAGGCCTCCCAAGGACGCCATAAACAAAATAATGCTTTAGAAAATACAGCCTGATAACATGCAGCTCAAGTAGAGTATCATGCTGAGATAATGGAGTTCAGTGATGCAGTTTTTCTTAAAATACAAAATCAGCCAATCAACACATACACAGGGTAATTCCTGCTCATCTCTACGCCTTTCTCCTGGTGTCAAGTCCTGTTCTTACCTCAGACTCAACCACTTTGTCTTCCAAAGGGGTCGGGGGCCTTTTCTGGGCCGGCTCATTAAGACCAACAGAACTCAGCCTTTTCATGCAAGGGGGGTTGGCTGCAGAAAAAGGAAAACATCCGTTAAGTATATGAAGAAGATGAGGATTGTGGACAGACTGGACAAAAAAAATGCTGACAGCAGATTAGGTAAAAAAAAACCATTGGATTAACAAAACAGTAACTGTAATTTAAATAGACTATATATTTTTTATGTTCCCATGCTTTGAGTGAAATCTAACGTGATGTACTGTATGCACCTTGAGACTTGTTGTTGAAGAAGTTGTAGTACTGAGAGACGTATGTGATGATGCTGAGCCGGTCAGGCACTTTCATGGACACCATGTCCTCTGGATCCAACAGGGCAGGTATCCCCAGCTCTGTCTCTGCCACCTCAAATGCCTATGATGAAGCAAAGACACAGAGAAAGGGTTGGAAAGGAGGAGGCAGATGTAGAAAGTAAGCATCTGAGACCCTTTATGCACTGCTTTACATACATGTCGCTTAATTATCGAAATGACTGCCAATTGTAACCAACGGCAGTTATCTGATTATTCTGACTATCATCACTTCCCCATTATTAATGTTTAAGGAGATTGCAGCATTTAGGTCTGGTTTCAAGTGTGTTGGGATTATTTCTACGATAAAAGGAGGCTGCAATGGACACTGTTGATGAGTGAAGTGGATCACCCTGAGTGACAGGCACAAGGTTTGTGAAAATATTACTCTTCAGTGCTTGGAGCAGCACAAACAAAAGTCCATTTAACTTCATTGTATTATGCTGACACGGAAAAATGATATCTGATATGATAAAAAACAAAACTATGTGCATGGCTTGATAACAGTATGGGTGAGTGAGAATGTATGGTTTGTTCAGGATGTCAAGTTACGGCCTACAATGAAAATATTTAACTCACACTGTAATCTGGGAAGTCACAGAAATTAAGTCACTTGTTTCCATGTAAACATGCAGAAACTGAAGATAGAATTTGTATGTGGCAAAGTCAACCAACCAGCACATGCCTTTAAAACAACTCTGCTGCCAAAACACCAATCATTTGCTCATAATGTAATGTTTTGTCCTTTGAGGATAACCCTCAGTCTAATGAAAAATTCCACTCAAGAAATGAGAGAGCGAGTAAGGTTATATAACACAGATACAATCGTTGGCAGTCACACAACACTGACATAATCCTGCCAACAAATGCAACACATGGACAAATAGGAACTAAACCCATATTAATCAAAATGCATTTGACTGCACTAACATTAATCACAGGTTTACAGCTAAAACAGGTCATGATCCTCCGAAACAGTCAGTATGCTATCCTTGGAAATACGACAACAAACAATCAACTTTTTTTCTGACATTTTATAGACCAAACAACCGATCGTTTAATTGAGAAAATAATCAACACATTAATGGACATAGCTGCAGTCCTACTTATAAGGGTGCCGAGTCTTTTTCAGTCTGTCTCTCTCTCTAAATATCAGATTCACAACAAGAGTCACACAGTCACATTCACAACAGTCTTATACACTTTGGCGTGTGAGTACTTGTAGTGTACCTACTCTTGTGACAGCTTACATGACTGCCGGGAGTCAAATCGGCTAATCTGTTACATTTTTAATCAATGTCACCTTTATGTTAGGTTGTTTGCATTCTATTAGCTTGATTTTCATAAAAAAGATATTTTAAACACTGTGTGAGAGTACACTGACGAGTGAACAACTGATTGTGAGCAAGCACTTGTTTTCTACCTACATGATGTAACTCAACCTGTGACGGCAGTCAACAGGGTTAAACATGGGCTAGTTGTAGAGAATAGACTCCTGTGAATATGTCTCCTGTATGAAGGGGTATTGAATTAATACAAGGACAGCGAAAAGTATGACCACATTTAAGGAGCTCACATCCGACTTGATAGCTGTAAAATCTGACTCAGGTTTGGGTACTTTTCACATTCATAGTCATAGATTTCTCACTCAGGTTAGGCCTTATGGGAACGGGAGAAAAACAAAGGACATCCAGCACAGTTAGAGCTGGTATCTGGTGCTACCAGCAGCTACCTCACTTTCTCTGAAGGCTGTAGGATCAAAAGAATGTAAACAGCAGCAGAGAGCTGCCAAAGCTTAGCTCAGACTGAAAAGGAGGAGGCGCCCATTTCTTCCACCAATGTTCTGTTGGCTTACAGACGATGTGGAAAAACCCAACAGAGGAAATATGATTTTAAAAAACTTATTTTCTGGTTTCAGTCCACTGACTTGTAATAAACCGCAAATTCAGCACTTTTGCACTTGAAATCCTCTTTACATCCTCTCTCCACAGGCTTATGTCAGGAACTTTTTTGTGTGATCATGAATGCTCTGCCTTCCTCACTCTGTCAGGATTAAGTAACACTTCTCTCCACACATACAGTCAAATTCACTGAAGTCACACCCGCCACAGCTGCATAACTTTACAGCTGAATAAAGCAAGGGTGGTAACAGATGCACCGCCTGGAGCTGAGTTAATAATATGAATGAGTTCATAGGTGACCCTCCCTTCATGAATTGTCACACGAAATGAAACAATTATACAACACAAAATCATAGGACTGTTAAAGCTATGATCTAAAAACCTTTGTTAGATATGTTGTTGAGTTGTGTACATTATATTAAACTTAAGACATTAACGTTTCCATGAACCCAAACATGAACCACGTAAGATAGATTTTCCTCTTTTGGCAATGAACACAAAAACTCCCATGATGCCAAGCTACTTCACGTCAGGAAATCACATCTTCTGTTTTCATTGTCTGAGCCCCCGACTTGCAGAAAATACATACTTTGCATTTGAGAAATCAAAACGTGGGAGGGGGCTAACTCTAATAGTGTCAAAGATGTAGGGTTTTTAATTTATTTCACAATTATAAATTGAATTTAAGAATTTGAGTGGGCAAAACTCCATTCCATGTTAAAAAAAAAGAAGATAAACCCAAAAATGTAATTCATTCCTGACTTAAAAATTGAAAGCCAAATCTACATGGATCTGTACAATCTTGACACCTCCACAAGACATACAGCTGTAAAGCTGACTCACCAGTCGGTTGTTCTCGTAGACATTCTCTTTAGACAGCGAGCTGAAGTCTCTGGAATTACAAGACAGAAAATATATGTTAAAATTCAAAACAAGAGACGTGGCAGAGCTCAGAGGCAGTCAGTGTACAGTTATATAACTGCAACAACTGCAAACCATGGTATCTTCTTTCATATCAGGACTCCTGTAGATTAGAAGACCATAATGAAATACTGTAACTGTCCACGCCATGCTGATACAGGGCGGAACTGTATTTAGCTTGCTGACCTATTTCCACTTATGTTATGAACCATCAAAATGCTATTATTGGCTTGAGTGCATGACGGACAGAAATGGTGAGCAGTTAATCTCACTGGCGGCTGACAAGTGTTCCCAAACCACACATAAATGATGCCTGATGTAAAAAAAAACCTGCCAGGACAAAAGGGAAAAGAAGCATCAAACAGGGGTGATGGGCTGATAATTACAAGGCTCTGCTTTGAAATGCCTGCAGCGGGGAACTAAAGCCAGACCTCTCACCAGTAAACATCCTGCAGTAAAACTGGAAAATGTCTGAGGTGTTCTGGGATGAAAGTGTGGTTGTGTGCACAAGTACACGAGCGTTGACACGAGTGTGTAATAGTAGGACAACAGTATGGCGGAAGAAAAACCCAGCATGACCCTGGTGAGAGCTTGAGGAAACCATGTGGATCACTCAAGGAGGCAAAACCCTGTGAATGAGCTCCGTGTTGGAGCCACACAAAGTGACCTCTGTTCTCTCTAATCTAGTTCCCATGGCCACAAACACACCGAGCAGCAGCTCTAATGTCAAGATCATGTCAAAACAAGTCCACTACGTCAGATCTACCAGCACAAATGGAGCTGCAGCCACTTCGCCCAAACTGTCCTGAGTAGAGTTCTTGACGCTCACAGAACAGACAGCACCGGCAGACACTGACATGGATGATGAAGCACAGTGTGTGATCCGAATTGCGAATCTAATCCACTGTGACTCAGAGTCTCACTCCAAGGTTTATTTTGGGAAAGAGGACTGCTGAGGACCAGTTTGTGTGTCTGTGTGTCTGTGTGCATGTGAGGCACTTAAAATCCACATGATCAAAACCTGGGTAAACTGGTACATCTAGAAAAGCTGGTTCAGTCTCATGGACAAATTTGTGCGACAGCATACAGGATTTGGGATTTAGCTCATAAATGCATCTAAATCAGTAGTTTTAGTAGAGGAGTATGTGAGACAAGAGAAGAACCCTATGGAGACAAATGTCAATGCAGAGAGGACATGGGCAAACTCAAAAGTAAAACTAAGTAGATGATGACACCGTTTGCACTCATACGTTGCATGAAAACGTCTGAACAGAGCTGGATGCATGTACATGGGCTGTGCTGGATGTCATTCTTTTACATTTGAAGCTTCTATTGAGGTTTTGAAATAAAGATTTGAATGTCTGTCTTCATATTTAATGACATCATCACCCTAAAAAACGTTGTTTTGTTTTTTTAATCACTGTACAAAATCCTTAAATTGAATAAAATGAATAACTGGATTAGTTAGAGCACAGAGCACCAAGCAAAGGCAGATATGTAATATTATCTTTCATCTTTAGAGCCAAAATAGATTATTATTTATGTATATGTAATTTATGGTGTTGTTAGATTGCTGCTAGACTGCTCTGTTAAAGGGGAGCGATTCCAAAAAAGGATAGTTGATTGTTGAGTCTCAATCCCAAAAACAGTTGTTTGGAGTTGGTGACTCGGCCCAAACCAGCATCCGTATTTGATAACCTGGGAATGAGACTCAACAATCAACTACTTTCCTCTAAAGTGACCGAATAGACGTCCAAAACCAATTATTTTAATCAAAAAAGTCCACATCGTGAATACAGTTTTGAAATATTCAGTAAGGCCCTAATGCACACAAATCCCACGGTTAACAAGCTCATGAGTGATTTCTCTCAGTCATACCACTTCACTCTCCAGTGGGCTGAGTGACCTCTGGCCTCGGCTGAAACTTAGATGAGGCCATTTGCTGCGCTCACGTCTCTACTCTGCATCAGCGTGATGTATCTGGATGAGGATGGCTGTAGAGAGCAGGCCAGCGCTACAATGGCCTGGCCCAACATTAGACCTAAATCCAGTTTGACAGGCGGAGGTCTCAGCTGCAGATTAGCCTGACTGACTGTCTGTCTGGATCAGAGCGAGTTCAGTTGGGCCACTGCAGCTTTACAGGAAGGCATGCTGGGCCACAAATTGAAGAGGTAGAGCTTGAAAGCCTGGGTGTTTAGGATTTGCCCACTCTCTTAATTTCAGCTCCACTGCTGTGCTGTGTTGGCAGATATATTCCACTTCACTGACTTGTCTTTCTGTGACTTGTCCAACGAATGTTTGCTCTACGACCATCCAAGCGTGGTCCAATTTGTTCACAAATGTCTGGACCACCTGAGAGGTCAGCAGCATGGGTAAGATGCTTATTGCCCAAAATGATTCCATCACACCGCAGCATTCCCTCTGGGAAAAACGAGGGACATTACATGTCATTCAGTGGATGCTTTTACGCAACCCCCTCCCACAAAAACAAGGGTTGTTGACTTGTTTCTGACGGAATCAAACCACTAATCCTGGTGCTGTCAACAGTATGCACTACCCACTCAGCTTGGAGTCCCATTATGCTATACAGGACCAGTGCTTTTCCACAGAGATGCATGTCCACTGTGAGTCACATGAGGGTCAGACATTCTGTGTCCATCGATGACCTATTGGAAATGTTTCGAATCAAATGATTTACCTGTCTCGATGCACAAGTTCCAAAAACATATCTGGGACAAACAAAGGCTGGTTACTCACTTATCAAGTGTAAGTCACGCAGTGAGTAAGAGATTTTCCGTTTGTTGACTCCACCAAAACAACTGCAAACCCTCGTCTCTATATTAAGTTATGTTAAGTCACCCTGGTACTGTGGTTGTGTTTTTGTGGTGGTTTCTGCACTGTATGTGTGTAGGTGTGAAATGCAGAGAGGAGGGTTGTGTTGTTACAGACAGGACATAGCTTGTCAGCCTGAGTTAATTACAGCACATTGGCTTCTCACTGTACAATGTTCATAACAATACTTCTACTGGTGTTTCTGGCTGTTATAAAATACATGTGTGTGTTCAGTTGTCTAACCTCTAGTAATGTCGTATTCAGCCATGTTAATGCAGTGTTTTGTAGAAAGCTTAAAATCTATTTAAAAACAGAAAAACCTCTTATGTTTGTTTACAGGAGCCTTACATAATCCCACTCCTTAAAAACTTCTCACGGATTAATCTGGGGTACAGATGAGTTCATGATGCGGCGTTGGGTCTGCATTTACAGTATTTGATGAATGGATTAACAAACTAATTAATAAAGTACTTGTACACAATTTCAAAGGCAACAGTAAGCAGCGTGTCCACCCTCAGCCAGCTGAATCCTGTTTGTCACAGTAATCTACGTTACAGATAAAATTAACCACTGTAGATTGTTGTCTCGCTGCATATTAATTAAGAATGCAACATCTTCAGACTTGGGGATACTTACATCAATTCCGGTCTGTAACGATGTATTATGGCACAAAACGCCAATCCGTCGCGAAAGGACGTTGACATGTCCTTTATTTCCACATCGTTGTAGTTTTCACACTGGATCCGACACCACTCCTGGAGAGCCTTCAGAGATCCCATCATACTATTATCATAGATATCCAAGTATTCCTTTCAAATGAAATCAAGTGTTCTTTGTCCCAGGTGAGACAGGAGACAGCACCAAGTATTTTCTTTAGTCATAAACGAGTCATCAGCTGCGTTTCGGTGAGGAGGCGACAGCTAGCCAGGCAACACCCGATATTCCGTTGCGATACATTCATCAGCGGCCAGTGAGTCACGTTAACACTAGCATGGCTTGCGAGCTAGCTAGATGTTAGCTGACTTTTGCAACAACAAAATGCATAATGTCTCTCACTTTATCTCCCGCGCCGAGCTATTCAGATAGCGATGACTGCATCTAAACTGGTACTTTGGTCAGAAGCACCGGGCTAAAAACACGACTGATATCCACGGTTGATAACGACAGCTTGCCAACAAAGTTCTTGACGTAGTCAACTTGGCTAACTAGGTTAGCTAAGGTGGATACACGAGCCTGCTGCTCGCCTGTGTGCAGCCTCTGTAGGTTTGCCTCTTTGAAGTGAGCCCGGGCACTGTGAGGGTGGTCTTTCCCTGTTTGAGGCGATGTTATAGTTTCAGTCGAAGCAGAGGTGATAGTTTCCTCCTTGAGCGAGCACCACTGCACGGGTTTTGTCTGTTGGTGCAGTGACTGCAAAGCCTGTTTAAAAACGCTGGACGCAGAGTCTGTTACACCACGCGCTACTCGAGACGCCCTTCGCCGTCCACCAAATTACAGCAGCTGTAGAAAATACATCCCGGACAGTCCCGATTAATCAAATCTGCCCCGCGCCGGTGCCAAGCCATCCTAGCCGCATTGATTGAAGCGTTGGCAGGGTTTGGCAGCCTGCCTGCCCACCCTATTCAATGTCACGTTGCTGTTCTTCCGCGCGTCCAACAGAGGGGGCTGCAGAGTCGCTCCGCCAACGTGTATCCACGCGATATGTGAGAAAAATCACGCGATAGTGGCCACTTGTTTAGAATTCCCGAAAGATGGCGGCGGCGCCTCCAGATGAGGCTAGCCTACAGTCTCGCATCAGTAAGTCATCCTACCGTACATTATTAGATCAACTTTTGACCCTCGGGCGCCGACGCACTGCTAAGAGATACTGTTATTGATTCTCCGTTTGAATTTACCGCTGTCGGCCATAGTGCTCTCCATCGGGATAGATTATTTGGGAGTCAAGAGAGCGAATGTCATCAAATCAAAAGTGCAGTGGTGGTAAATGAGGAGCAAACTCAGCCAGCTGACGAATAACCTTTGCTGTAATGCGCCCGTATATTCTGCTCACATTATAGTTACCGTTGACATTTTTAGGTCGGTGACGGTACACGTACACGACATTTAAACTAAAGAATCCAAGTAGTGTCCAGCTGAATGCTAACAAAATGAACTAGCTAGGTAGCTGCTGACCGTTTCCTCTTCAAGGACCCAGGACAAGTCAGTTGAGCAAACATAGATCCAGGAACTGCTACTTCTGCTCTAACACATGATTTCAGGCACACGGGGCTCTCTCCGCCTTCTCCAAAACAAATAGCTGATAGTTTGCATATTGCGAACAGGCGGAGGTTACAGCAGCTGACAGGGTTCACAGGCGGTCAGGGGGACTTGAGACTAACACGTCTCAGAGTGAGCTGTCACCAGCTGCGACGTGTTGGTGATTTACAGACCTCATACAATGACAGTGCGAGCGACACAATATCAATGTTTGGTTATGTTTTGCTCTTTGCTGAATGTAAGGAAAATAAAAGTCCCTAACAAGCAGCAGTTTTAAAATGTAAAGGGCAGGTGCAGATTGAAGTCTGATGTGTTTTCCCGTTTACACAGACAGGGCCACCAACCCTTTGAATAAGGAAATCGACTGGGACACTATCAAGGAATTTTGTGATCAGCTCAGCAATGATCCAGAAGGGTGAGGAGATGATGATGATGATGATGATGATGAAGGATATCACACTATTACAGAGTAGTTATATAAAATGCAGCGACAGATTGATTTAGATTCTGACAACTTGGTTGATCTTGCTTATTTATTCAAAGAGTGACATATTATCAAATCCGTGGCTTATAGCATTGACTCCTTCCTCGTCCATCAGTAAAGTGAAAGTTAAATTCAGTCTTTATTCATCAGCCCCCAGCTTGCGACCAGACTTCTGGCCCATAAAATCCAGTCTCCTCAGGAGTCGGAGGCTATGCAAGCGCTTACGGTAAGAGATCGTCCGTCAAAGCTGCAATTCAGAGTGACAGTGCAGTGGTCTGCAAAAACGCAACACCTGAAGCAACTTGTCATCGTTTCTGCTGTGAGGGTTTTTGTTTGAGTAAAGTCTTGTCTGTACAAAAGCAAAACTAACGGCTCTAAATGATTGCCAGGTTCTTGAGACGTGCATGAAGAACTGCGGAAAGCGATTTCACAGTGAAGTGGGAAAGTTTCGCTTTCTCAATGAGCTCATCAAAGTGGTCTCACCCAAGGTAATGATCGCTATCTTCATACTGTCATATCAGTTTACTGTAACTACATGTGCAAATTATTTTTTTTGTTAACCAGTGAAGCTTTTAAGTTCTTGTACATTTTAGAGCATAAATCTAGTTCTTGTACTTTTTAGAGCATAAAAACAGTTTCTTTAATTGCATAAATCCCTTATTCTCTGCAGTACTTGGGTGCCCGGGCTCCTGAGCCAGTGAAGAAGAAGGTGTTGGAAATGTTGTACAGCTGGACAGTGAGAATGCCTGATGAGACCAAGATAGCAGATGCCTATCAGATGCTGAAAAAACAGGGTGAGCCACTCCAGAAGCTTGAGAACATGACTAACCAGCGAGATAAAGGGCCTAAAGCTTGAAGTGTCTCATTCCTTTCATGCTAACGTGCCTGATGGACACACGGAGGTGTATGAATGGCTTTTGGTTCCCATATTTCACTGATAATGGTGTTTTGGTTCCTGATATTCTCCTCCGTTAACACATCGTGTTTTGTACAGTCGTATCACTTCCCTTTTTTACAGTGACGATCGCACAAGCATGGGACTAATGTCCTTAGTCATGCTGAGTTTAATCTAGTGTGAAGTTAAAGGGGCCCTATGTGACAGTTTGTGGCAATTTTCCAGGTGTTGTTAACTTTTTGTATTTGTCAGATCTGAGCAGATTGTAACATGATGAGACCTCGCCCGTCATTCTCAGGCGGTTAGTGCTGCTGGACTCAGGTTGTAGTTTCCAGGGGAATTCCAAACGATACGCACATTCTCAAAGGATGTGACTTTATGCACGTACATTCAAGTGCCTCTCTCCTCTCTGCTGACAGAGAGCAAAAGTGGTTGATGTTAGTTAGTTAGTATAAACCAATAACCAGCTTCCAGCACAACACAGAAGGTCCACAGAGCCCCTTTATAGATGCCGTTTGCACCGAAGTTGAATATGAGTGTCAAGTCCAGTGTTATAGCACCAGTGTCACATATGTCATGAACCCTACTGAGCACTGATGCTGAGATGACCTTGAAAAACTCAAGCTCAACATACAGTGTAAATACATAAATCTGTGCTGTCAACATGTGAGGTTAATAGGTGTCCTTGTTCTCTTCCAGGCATTGTCAAGCTGGATCCCGTACTTCCTGACGACAAGCCCCTTCCACCTCCTCCACCCAGAGCCCAAAGTGCTGTCTTTGAGGATGAGGAGAAATCCAAGGTATGACGTAATGATGATGAAGAAGGAGCACCGATGCTTTTGAACAGCTTTCCAAAAGGAAGGACTTGTGTATTGCGTCGTCATTGTGTGAGAGTTCTAAAAATGCTCTAAACCCATCGAGCCGTTTTGAAGCGAGCCTCCTGGGAAAACCTTTTAAGGGACCAGCGGTTTACAAAGTTCTCTTCCTCTTTCCTTTCCTCTCCCACTTGTGTCCTATCCTGTTTTTGCAGATGCTGTCTCGCTTGTTGAACAGCTCCCACCCCGAAGACTTAAGAGCAGCAAACAAGCTCATTAAGGAAATGGTCCAGGAGGTGTGTTGTCCGTTTTGTTTACCTTACGTGCTGTTTGTGGACTTACATGTGTACCTTTGTTTATCCACCATTTGTAGAAAAAACACACCTCATACTGTAGCAAAATAACATTAATGCACCTGAACAGCAGTGTCAAAGCCTTTTCAATTCATTTTTTTGATTACTATAGTGAGCTTTGTACTCAGTGTCCCCCAACGTAGACATTACACGTAGAAAGCTGAATATCCAATTAATGATCAAGAGTTTAATCGAACATCATCAGGCTTTAGTTTCATGAATTTTGTTGAATATTGTCAAAATAGTTCATATAGATAACTGTGTATGTGTTCTATAGCATGAAGGAGTTACAACCTTTCATTTTCGTATGCATCCCTGTGTTGTATAATGGCAGATCAATCTGCTTGATCCTTGAATAAAAGGAAAAGTGAATTAAATGACCATTATTTGAAGCTATGATCGTATCTTGCGAAACAGATTTAACTTTTTTTAAAAAGTGCTGCTTGTTATCGAATCGTACGGTAAAGGAAAATATAAACTCATTGGGTGTAATGTTTAAAACCCGCCTAACCATGAGATATTCTCATATTGTAACAAAGAACAGTCTCATAATGTCTCCTGTGTCATAATCACCATGATGAACAAATTCAGTCATATAATAAAGGTCCGTAAAAATGCCGCAACTCTGATATAACTCTTTACACAGGACCAAAAGCGCGTGGAGAAGGTCTCGAAACGAGTGAACGCCATCCAGGAGGTGAAGGAGAGCGTGAGCCTGCTGAACCAGCTGCTGGAGGGCTACAGCAAGGAGAGCTGCTCCCAGAGCAACCAGGAGCTCATTAAAGTCAGCACGGCTCAGCACATAAAACTAGCTGCAGTGTCATAACTCTGCTTGCACCGCTCGCTGATTTTTAACACGTGTCTGTTTGCAGGATCTTTACCAGCGCTGTGAGAAGATGAGGCCCACACTATTCAGATTAGCAAGTGATACAGAGGATAGTGATGAAGCTTTGGGTAAGTGTGTCATATTATTAATGAGGTAACTTATGTCCCTGACAAATTTAATCAAATTGGGCTCATTTAAAAACTTACATGAAAGGTGCTTTGCTAATGACCCTTTTTCTGCTTACAGCGGATATCTTACAGGCCAATGACAGCCTGACACAGGTCATCAACCTGTACAGACAGCTGGTAAAGGGCGAGGATGTGTCAAAGGATGGCGTGACCACACCCCCAGCACCAGGTAGCTGCATGTGTGTGTTTGTTTTCAAGTTCCGAGTTAAAAATGGCAGTGAAGTGTGATTTAGCATATTTTTTCTGTCCAAAACAGGAAGCGGTAGCTCAGCACTCGTAGACCTGATGGGGCTCAACGCATCAGCCAACACGGCGCCATCCAACCCGGAGCCCTCCAGCCTACAGACCCTGACTCAGAGCATGGGCATCAGCCTGTTGGACGATGAGCTCATGTCGCTAGGTAAGCACAAAAAACTCATCTGGCTTGTAAACAGAAAGGAAGATTACGAAGTGTAACTTTTTTTTTTAACAAGCCAAGAAGGAGTCAAGTCAGCAATGTAAGCACAGCTCAGCCTGCACAGCACAGGTGTACCTTATTTCCACCGGCTAGTGTGCAGCCCTCCTGTCGGCCGATTGGCTGAAACCCAGCATCTTCAGAGGCAGACCACATCTGGATAGACCACAACAAAGCTACACACATTCGCAGCCTTGAATGCATTGCAGTGAAGTGTTTTTCCTTTTATCTATGTTCAGGATTTGTTTGAAACGTTGTTTGAACAGCAGTGAACTTCAATATGCAATAACCAGCCAAATTTGAATGAAATCTGATTAACCCTTTTTTTTGTTGTCCTGATTTCTTTAAGGGCTGAATGTAACGGAAAACTGCGACTCTCAGAACAATTTTCAGGTGCATTTTGTAAAAAAATATATAAAGATGTATATAAATATATTGTACTGGGTACATTAAAGCCACTATATGTAGAATACTGAACTTTGGTGCCACCAAGTGGAAGTTTCATGGCTCAGGATTTGTTGTCAAAAAAGGCTTTGATTCAAATACACTTGACAAGAGTTTTTTTTTTCAACATTATTTGGTGTTTTATTTGTAAAGTCATTATGTGTAAACCTTAATATGTGAAATCAAACGATCTCAACATCAAATTTGTTTGTTGTCTTCCGGCATCTTACACCTGACGAAGTATTTTTTGGTTTAAGTACCTCGAAAGTGCTCGCTCAAACAACTGTATGAACCTGAAAACAGATTCTTCTAGCAACAGAAACCAATGCCATGAGAATCATTTAAAAAAAAAAAAAGCTTTAATCATTTAAGAATTCCACACATATTGGCTTTAATACAGATTTAATTTTAAAACCATATTACATCATCTCTGTCGAACCTCAACCTCCTGTTTGTTTCCCTCAGTCCTATGAAAGAACCGAATCATCCACTCCGGCGGTCCCTGCTGCAGTGTTGCTACCAGCTGTGGTTCAAACATCGCAGGCTGCGCCAGCAGGGGCCCCCACTGCGCCATCCAAACCCATGGAAGACCTGGACTCCTTGGGGAAGACATTGCTACAACAGTCCCTACCTCCAGAGAGCCAGCAGGTCAAATGGTAAGTACGTCTTTGTTGTTTCATCATTTTTGCTTGCGTGCACACAACAACACACTATCTTGTGTTTTTCTCTCTTCTAAACGCAGGGATAAGCTACAACCTCAGTCCAGAATCTCCTTGCGAGATCTGCAGAAGTCCAGCACCAACTCTAGACCGACTCCAAACGCAACCACCAACTCCGCTGGTCCTGCTACGGGGCCCGCGTCCAGCCTGGCCGTCCACTCAGAGCAGCCCGACACTCTCCTCCTCTCCAATCTCAGTGTCACGCCTGCCGACCCCTATGACAACATCTCTCTAGCTGACGTCACCGTGCCTCTGGAATCAATCAAACCCAGTAAGCAGAGGAAGCAGTGACGCGCTGGGTGGTGTCATACTGTAGCTGCAGTTTTATCCCTGTATTTCTCTACATCATTCTGTTTTGGTTTTCAGGCAGTTTATTACCAGTGACTGTATTCGACAAACACAGCCTCCGGGTTTTATTCACCTTTGCTCGTGACTGTCCACCGTCACGGCCTGATGTGCTGGTGGTGATCATCTCCATGCTGTCCTCGGCCCCCAGTCCTGTCACCAACATCCGCTTTCAGTCAGCTGTACCAAAGGTAAGGTTCATGTTTTCTGCTGTACCTAAAGGGCTTCTGGTCCAGTCCTCTAAACAGTCATTTGATTTTTCATGTAAAAATATTAACACTGTCAGGAGGAAACCATATATTTCAACTGAAATGTTATTTGTATTAATATGGTGTTTGTGTGGATGTGTCTCCGTTGCCCAGGTGATGAAAGTGAAGCTGCAGCCTCCCTCTAGCACAGAGCTCCCGGCCTTCAATCCCATCCTGCCTCCAGCCGCTATCACACAGATCCTGCTGTTGGCAAACCCTCACAAGGTACTATGCCACAGTCTTGCGGGCTACGCTTGACTATATGACACACATCCGTGATATGTTTTTCCTAACCTTGGCCAACTACTTTTGATACCTTAATCTGATCATTTTGAGGGTGCGTCATGTAGTGCTGGTAGGTACTGGGAGTCCACAGATGGAAACACTTGGATATGTCAGTTTGTACTGGTGATTTTATGGCAAGATATAAATCTAAAAGGTCGTACCACAATTTCAGGACAGCATTGATGTTTACATTGCGTGCTTTCATGAGCATGGACCTAGTGTCCGGAGTAGATGCACGCTTACTTCAGGTCTGTGATAGGTTTGGCGTGTAGTAGTAGGGTAGAAATAAAATAGTCCCTACATGAAACTGCCTACAGTGTGTGGTTACTTGAGTGACCACATTAGGTTATCAGTGCGATCTAGTTCCATTATATTCTAGAGAGGGCAGACATCAAATATATTTCTCCAGAATAATTTTGTTTTCATTTTTGGGTGAACTGACCCTTTAAGATATTTGTAAACAAATGATTTTGCAAATGTTTTTAGAGGAAGGAAATGCATTTGATGTTGTTCGTTAGACCTCAATTAAGCACACAGTTTCTTTTTGGTGTGCTGTGAGTGTTCTGTTATATCAGCGCTGGTGATGTTAACACTGGACTGAGTTTTTACTCTTTGTGTTTCAGGAAAAAGTACGTTTGCGGTACAAGCTGACTTTCAACCTGGGGGACAAATCTTATGATGAGTCTGGCGATGTGGACCAGTTCCCTCCTCCAAACACCTGGGGGAACCTTTAGTGAGAGCAACCAACCTTCTGTCATCTGATCTGCTGCTTCCTTTAGATTTAGGTTGAAGTTGTCCCTCATCGCTGGCTCAAGGCAAACGGTTTCAAACTCCGGTTTGGTGCTCCAAACGGACATGAGAGACCAGCTGTGGGAACCAGCTTCTACCCTGTGCCTTCCTTCGCAGCCTTCCTGTCCTTGTCCAATCATCTCTGTGTTCCTGTGTTTTGCGGCTACTTTTTCTTCTTCCAACAGTCGGTTCGATGCAAACTGTCTGAAACACTGATTTAACGCAGTGACTTTAGAGGGAACCCAGTTGAGCCTTTTATAAAAAACCGAATGTGTGCATTTGTCTGATTTACATACTGTCCAACAATCCGCTCGAACACCCCGTGTCATGTGAATCAGATATAACAGCTGGTGTCTCGCAATTTTTCCGTTGGTAACAAAACCCCAGTGCTCAACCTCGAGCAAGTGTCTGATGCATTCCTAACTGTCAACAGTGTGAGTGAATATGTGGAGTTTTGTCGCAGTTTGTGCATCCAGAATGTTGAGAGTAGGGCTGCAATAAAATCATTAATCTTCCAGTCCTCAATAATGCTTTTCAGCTCCACTTTAAGTCAGTTAAATGCTTAAAGTGATATGTTATTCTGTATGACCAACAGCTAGAACTCACAGTGTATTCAGCCTATGATGTGGAGTAGTTGGTCTTTTAGCTAATAAATAACCTGATAATCAGATCTGAAATGTATTTCCAATCAAATGATAAATTGATTAACTGGCTAATTGCTTCAGCACTACTTCAGTGTTCATAGAAGAGCACCGGTATTTAAAAGTCCAGTGTGTAGGCCTTAGGGGCAGAAGCTGAATATATTATTGGCAGAAAATGTATATGATATTCAGAATTATGTTGTCATCAGTATATAATCACCTAAATCTAAAAATCTGCTGTCGTGTGTTCGTTATCTCAGAATGAGCGGTACAGTATCTACAGTGGGAGTGGGTCCTCTTCCATGTGGTCTGCCATGTTTCTACAGTTGCCCAGAATGGACAAACCAAACCCAGTCTCAAGAGAAGGCCCATCGTGTTTTTAGCAGCCACCTTGGGAAGGGAGACGCAAAGGGTCTTCTGTTTGATGCCACTAAATCCTACACACTGGACCTTTAACAATCAAGTGATATCATGATGAACTTGCCAGCAAACCATATCCACTTTACAACTTAAGTTAATAACACAATTTTCATTATCAAACACAGACTTCTATAGGGAAACTTATGGAACTTTAAACACAGTGGTTTTCCCACTGTACGAGAATGAGGAGTTGATCTGAAATGCTGTAATAACTGCGAAAGTATCAGGAGAAACCAGTTGGTGTATCCAGGGAGAATACATAACGGATTATTGCATAGTAAGTACTGTCTGGTTTCAATGTTTGTGTGTGTGTCTAAGCTGTGACAACAGGATTGTTCCACAGCACACTTGTTATAATGGGACAGGCACAGGTGTTACTGATAACATTAACAATGGCTCTATTCTGTTCAGTGTGACAGAGAGCCAGTATGAACAATAGAGACTCTGAAACTGAAGCAGCTCCATGGAATCTGGCCACTGTACGCTTATGCTTTTCCTAAATGTCAAATTGTCTAATATAAAAAAAAAAAAGAAGAAGAGAAAGCACTATGAAGGAAGGGCACTGAATCTCCACCCCTGTTAATTTAGCTTTTAATTTCTGCACTTTTCTTTGTTTTCAATATTTTGGGACCGTTTTTGACGTTATGTTTCTCTCAGGATTTTGATTTGGAGATTTATTTTACACACAAACTTTCATGTACTTCTTTTGTTTAAATTTTGCACACAAAACCATTCCCTATTACAGTACATTGTCTTTTCTCATTTGCTGCCTTTTCTACTGTTGATTGACCCAAAGAGGGACATGTGATGTCCTGCGTTGACATTGCTGACATCCGGTTTGATTCTACCACATGTGCCTGGGATGAATTTCAGTTTCATTTGCATTGTACATATACGAATGAATAGTTTGATCTTTTGTTTTTGTTTTCAAATGTATATGTCCTTATCTGGGAAAGAAAAAAAAAACTCTGTGAAACAAATTATACATCAAATGAATCACCCTTATATCCATTGCCATTGATTAGAGCACTGGACTGTGATCACATCTTAGGATCATAAAGACTTAAATAAAGGGAGATTGGAGGCAGACTTGTTCCACCTGATATAAAACTGAAGCACATGTGAAACTTCAAATGTAAATACAATAGGGATAAAGCTGGAGACTCAATAAGAATTCCTGAGTAACATCGATTTAGTATAATACTTCTACTTGAAAGCAAGCGTTTCATATGGTACATCAATAGTCATCACACAGTGCCATTAATCATTCTGCCATTAATCATTAGGCTGGTTTGTAAGACAATAAATCAGCTATTTAATTTCCACTTAGGTTTGAGCTTTTATTTGTTTACATTTAGGACTAAAAGGAAGTAAGCAATAATGACACAACATAGTAGCTTCACTTACCATCTCTCAGTTCTTCATTGTTCAAGCAGATTGTAAATAATGAGCATTTCTGCTCCCAGCATGATGTACTTAAAACTATGCATTAAGGGGAACTGATTTGTCTTGTAAAAAGTCCACACACATGAAAATATGAATTTACTGGAGCCTCCCACTTGTCCACAGTATCATTAATTGGTAGACTGTCAAATTATTTGTCTGGCTTTTTTAGAAGACATGGGGAAGATGACAGCGGAGACTAAGGCCTTTCCCTCTCGACTGATGTCGGGTTTAGGTTCCAACTCAGCAGGCCATCTTTGATTTGTCATCTCTGTCCACACTGGTGTCACTGGACTTACAGTGGCAGCTATTGTGCCATTTCCACAACCAGAAAATTCCCTATTACAGATATAAATCTTTGCTTGGTAACCTCAGTCCTCTTTAAATAAACGTCTATGCTTCAGTTTGCTGTACTTCAAAATGACATGATCAGGTACTGTGCATGTATTGCTGTCAAAGTGAGTTCAACTAAACTGGATCCAAATTATTAAGATTAAAATAGATTGATACACAACGAAAAAGTCCATCAAAACTGCTGTTGCTGTGAGGCCTGTACAGATGTATTTCTAAGGGAGGGAAACAGTCTTATCCATTTGTGCTCCTACTGTGAAACAACAGCTTCATGCCATAATGTATAGTTATCAATAAAAGCAACAAATATGTAAATACAGCTGGGTGCAACATGAGAATGTACTAAGAAATGTGTATTTAAGGCAAATAAAGTCATTTGTACATGAAATTCACCTGATGTGGAAGTAACTCGATAAATAATTTGCATAGTAGAAATCACAGCTTTGAGTCATTTATTTATAAGGAAAAGACTTGGAAAAAGAACACAATAAATGAAAGAGGAAACAAGTTGACTGCAGTTTAGTCAACCCACATGAAAATGTGTCTGCATTAGCTTATCTGCTTATCGAAGCAGTATGTGAAGTAGCAGGTCTAAGTAAATAGAAACACAGTTTTGACTACTAGACAGGATAAAGTATAGGCATGCACAACAAAATGTGTTTAAGTCTAATGTGACAGTCCATTAAACAAACAAAAACATAGCAAAGTAGTGGTTGCAACCCCAAATCAATGCAATTATTAGAATATGCTGCTTACAAATGATTCTGGAATGTGATGATATGTTAGAAATCATTTCCCCAGCTCTCAAAACCACGTACCACTGAGGCCTCAGTGTAAGCCAGGTTTCACTCAAAACGTTTCCTCAAACAGCTGATAAATGACTCTTTCTGAACTAGAGAGGGACAACAAACCAGAAAATCAACAAGACACAAGAAACTTTTATGGCACATGATTGAGAACGTTATCAGACTTAAAAGGTTGAAAAGCTCGGTTCTAGGTTTTCTTTTTGTTTGGGTACATTTAAATTCCACACATCGGTTGTAATAAAGTAAAAAACAAATAGAAAATATAAGCCCTTACCTTCTTGATATATATAGCCTTTTTTTAAACCCTGCCTCTTGGAGATGGCAAGAGTCAGAGTAAAAACAAAGTCATACTGTGAACACTCTAGTAGCACAGATTCACCTACTTCCGGGGAGGTGGAGGGCCTGGAGGAGGAGGGGGTGGAGAGGCAAAAGGGTAAGGCGGTTGCCCCATGAAGCCCATGAGTGGTGGCTGAGTTGGCGCATACTGCTGAGCCATCAGGGGCTGCAGTCCTCCTGGTGGAGGAGGGCCCGGAGGAGGAGGTTGGCCAAACTGACCCTGCGGCTGGCTAGGCTGATTCTGAACTCCTCCTCCACCAGACTGGCCTCCGCTGCGGGAGTTGTAGCCCCCGCTGCTGCCGTAACTCTGGTACTGATCTGAGCCCGAGTTGTAGCTATTCCTGCGATCCCTGCTTCTGTCCCTGTAGGAGGAAGAGGAGGAGGAAGTGGAATGGTCTCCATCACGGCTGTTACGGCTGTCACGGTTGTAGCCCCCACGGCTGTCTTTGCTGCTGCCGCCACCACCACTGCCAGGGCGCATGCGGCGATCACACTCTTCCTGATACATAAGGTTAGGGTTGTTGGAGCTGCTGCCACGGTAACGCATTCTGCCACCTGTAACAAAAAAACAAATCAGCGTAGTTTTTAAACTGTTTATGTCTCGTCGGATCTATAGTCTGAACACTTCCCATCTTTTCTATTTTACTGTATGGTTGACTTTGATGTACTGGGATGTATGAAACGGTGAGACTCCTTCATACCTCCTCCTCCTCCACCTCGCCCTGAATCCACGAGCTGAAGCAGTTTAGGGTTGATGGCCTGCCGGGCCTCAGCCAACACCCGAACGAGATCCCGGGCCTGTCGTAAGTTCCCTGGGGTGAAGAAAGTGTAGGCGGTGCCCTTGTTGGTACTGCGAGCTGTACGTCCAATACGATGGACGTAATCCTCAGAGGAGCTGGGATAGTCATAATTGATGACGAACTTGACATCTTCCACATCTTTTGGATAAAGAGCAATCGATTTTACATCATCTCAAAAGAGGAAATAGGTTCTGGAAAACGAAACTGATCATGCTAATTACACTTTTAGAGCTGAATGTTTATTTAAATAAATAGATAAATAAAATTACACATATAATATATATAATAATAAATAATATATCCATATATAATCAAAGCTTTTAATGTACATTAAAGAAGAGGTAATATGTGTGTGTGTGTGCAAAAGATATTTAATTAATACTTTAGGTAAGAAATGTAAACAATTACCTTACCTGCTTTGAGCAAAAATACACACATCCAAAGATTAATTTCAATAACCACCATTATAACATCTTTATATCAAATACAGTCTAAACTGAATTTGAATTCAGGTTTTCAAGCTCACTTGATTTGTAGCGAACATGATGAGCATCGACGTGTACAAAAGCCATGTTTAGGCTTTATGTTGTTCACATCAATGTGATTACTGGTCAGAATGTGTGAATACAAGGAGTCTGTTTCTTATTACAGAAGAGGTGGGGCTCTGACAGCACTGCTGATCATAATTTCCCCCTCCATCATAACAGAGGGAAGCCATTTTATCAACCATAACCTACTGAGTAACAGAATGACGACGTGCCATGAGAAAAACTGCTATTTTGTTTTTACTAAAATATAAGCAGGATGGAAGTACCTGAATGCATGGTGAGCTCATGGAGGAGTTAAGAGAAAGGGGCGGTGAGGTACTTACCCCCTTCGTGTTGTTTTTACAAAGGTAGTCAGTCCCCCCTGATCAGTCCTGGTTTATAGGGAGGGGCTGAGGGGGATTCATCCCACACCAGCAACGTCAGACGGGAGCAGAACCATTAAACCTCAAGAGACAAGCACACAAGGGCCGGTTCTGTTGCTCTCTCGCTGCATTGCAGGACCCTCCTCAGACCCTGGCCAGGACTGGATCCAGACGAGCCTCTCTCCCCCCTGTCTGTCTGCTTTTAGGGACGGACCGATGGGCAGACATACAGGCACCTCAGGCTGCTCCCAAGGAAGGCTCGTTGGATTTTCAAACTCTGACAAAACTGGGTAGGGGGATCTTAGTTACCCACGGAGATAAGAGGTGCTTTAATCCCTCTAAAACTAGCAGAGCTTCTACTTTTACGTAGGGGGCAGTGACAGCAGCGCAGACTGTTACAGCTGCCGAGTGCTGCCAAACCCTGAGAGGAGAAGAGGGGAAAAAAACAAGGATTCGGTCATCGGAATTTTAGCAAGTTAAAGACACTTCACTTCTCCCCCCTTCTCACAGTTATCCTGCCTACAAAGTACTAGAGATAATGCAGCTGTCAGTGTTCACTCAATGCATCTGCAAAACACAGCTGTATATCATTTTGCAGAATTATATCAATGGAACAACGACATACAGTAATTCATTATCTTCCATGTTGAGGAACATGAGCAGCATCTTCATTTAATTTGTACTGACACCATGAAGGAGAGTTAAGAAAAGGTGCGCAGGAGCATCCGCCCCACACACCCCTCCTTTCAGGCAGCAGCGTGCCAAAGAGCCCCGGTTGAAGGAAGCTTTTTAACTGCAGTAACAAGAAACAGACTATAAACCCAGTAGAGCAGAGCGCCTGAAGCCCCATAGTGGACTCAACAGTCCATTTAACTGTCATGGTATAATGGTAAGGTGCATATATCTTATGATGTACATTAAAGATTAGAGGTTAAACCTTCCTTGTTATTTGCACACTTCTACCTGACAGCTATACTGCATTCTTTACCATCTATATATTATGGAAAACGGCTTGTGTGATACCTGCTATATAAAGTAACACATTGTCATAATGTCAACCTGAAAAGGGAAGACATTTCTACACTTACTGTCATCCTAGAATTTTATTTTCTAACCCACTTATTTTACCAGACCTCACCAGATGGTCTCATCTGTAGTATACTTACCTATTACCTAACTTTACAAACAGAAGCCCCTAAAGAAAAGGTGCAGTTGCGCTCTTCACGTCAGTGTAACTGCGGTGACTCTCAAATTGTGTAACTCATATGAAGTGTGCTTCATATAATTTGCAGAAAATATTTAACTCACAGGAAAATGCAGAAAGAGACAATCATGTGAAAAAAGATGCTGTATTAAGTATATTTGTGAGCACACATACCCAGACCACGAGAGGCCACATCGGTAGCGATCAGAATAGGAGCTTTACCACTCCGAAATTCTGTGGGATTAAACAAAATATTAGTAGGAATATAAGCAGACACAGACAGAGAAAAGAGCAGGATGAAATATGAAGTGACTACACATACTAATCAGCTGTCTTTGGAGGGAAGTTTTTATTTCCTGATCTGAACTGTCCCTCAGCAGAAAACCAGTTTAGGCAACAAAAACAAGAAAAGAAAAAAAAGAAGGAAGTGGTTGCACTATATTACAAGTCGTCTTACCTGTGAGTACCCAGTCTCTTTCTGGCTGGCTTTTATCTCCATGGATACACATGGCTGGCCACCTGCAACACAAAACCACAATGATGCGGCAGGATTAGACACGCTGAATAGCTTCTGTCCATCAAATATTTGCATAATCCATTCTAGAATTAATAACATCATGTTGTGTCATTTCTCACCCATCACGCCGCATCCTCCTGGTGAGATCATCACAGCGCTTCTTTGTCTCCACAAAGATGATGGTTTTGTTCTCTTTTTCAGCCATTATCTCCTCCATCAGCTGAAAAAGTCTTCAGACAGGGAGAGACAATTATAGCACGTCCGCAGCACTGATCTCTGTTTCAACTGTGAGAAAGGATGAGCTCAAATTCTGTAACACTATTACGGCAGGTAATGAGATAATCATGATATTGTGTCATTTTAGGTCAGATATTTTCCCACTGACTCTCCTTACTTGTTGTCCTTTTCAGTCTCCATGCAGACGTCGACTATCTGCAGGATGTTGTGGTTGGCACTAAGCTCCAGAGCGCCTATATTAATCTGGATGTAGTCCTTCAGGAAGTCCTCGGCGAGCTGACGGACCTCCTTCGGCCAGGTTGCACTCCACATCAGGGTCTGTCTGTCAGGCTGACGGACACAAAGAGAGAGAAAGCATACAAATGATTTTGCCGAAAAATACTTGAATATATTAATAAGCCAAGGTCATCGTTTTAAAACTAGTAGTCATGCTAACTGAGCCTTTGTCCTACCCTGATTTGTTCAACTATCTTGCGAATCTGTGGCTCAAAGCCCATGTCCAGCATGCGGTCAGCCTCATCCAGCACCAGGTAGGTGCAGCGCCGCAGGTTTGTTTTCCCAGACTCAAGGAAGTCAATGAGGCGACCAGGTGTGGCGATACAGATCTCAACACCTTAAGCCACAAAAAAAGATGCTTTTTAGATGCTCAGGCTAAAACAAGTATGAAGTAAAGAAGATTTTTGATATGAAGGTTTTGAATTTTGACTTTTTTGAGTAGTCCACTGAATGTGCTGTCTTTCAACCTTACCCACCTCTCTCAAGGTCTCGAATCTGTGGACCTTTGGGTGCACCCCCATAGACACAGGTGCTTTTGATACGGGAAGACTTGCCATACTCATAAGCAACCTGCTGAACCTGCTGAGCAAGCTCTCGGGTCGGGGCAAGGACCAGACACTATGAAGAGACAAGGAGGAGGGATGAGGAAGGTTTTTACGGATCGATTGCAAACCCACACCGGGTGAGTATGATTTGGATCAAACACGTGTCAAAGATAATAACACAGATAGAATTTACACTCACAATAGGACCATCTCCTCTCTCCAGATAGGGCTGGTGGTTGATGTGTACAATAGCAGGAAGAAGGTACTGCAGGGAACAAACACACAAGACAACAAAAATCTTACTATCATGCCGAGGGAAATGTTTTGTCTTCTAAATGCACATTATTTATACTCTCTTAAATCATCTTAAAATTGTCCTACAGTTGTGATACTATCCATTTATATAATTTCTGTTTTTAGAAGTAGCATAATGGAACAAAAAATTGCATTTCATTGGATAACCTTGTGTTGTAAAAATTAATGTACTTTGATTTTTTATCCATTGACAATGTCTATTTTGTGAAATCTGCAACGTAAATCAGGTTTGTTTTTAATTAACTTTTTTGAAATAAAAATGTTGTCATCATTATTGTGCAGGATGATGACCAGGCAGCCTTACAGCCAGTGTCTTTCCAGAGCCGGTCTGGGCGATCCCCACCATGTCCCTGCCACTCAAGGCCACAGGGAAGCCCTGAGACTGGATCGCTGTCGGCTCCTTGAAGTTCTGGTGCATCAGCACATCAATTACATACTCTGCAAGAAGACACAGGGAGACAATAGAACTTATATTGCTTGACTGTTCATTCTTCATCAGAACATCAAAACCTTAATACATTCCTTTTGGTACCACTATTTCATGTTTATTAAAATCCTGTTAAGTTTTCTAATGTTTCCCAGAGACCATTTGGGCAGTTACTTCAGTTTGTGTAATGTATGATTTACTAACGAGGAAACTGCGCCTGGTGAAAAGCAGTGATTGCTTTTGAACAGCCAGAGCCTCTGATGGTGATCTCCTTCTTCCTGCGATACTCTTCCATTTCATACTGGACATAACAGCCAAAAGGGGGGGTGGGATGAGAGAAAACATACATTATGACATTGTGTATTTTCATGCAAGATTTATGATTCACTTATTGTATATGAGTGTGAGGGACTAAAGTATTACCTGGCTCATGCGTTGGATTTCAGGGTGTTCAGTGTAGAAGTTCTTCTCAAATTTTGGGAGATCATCTAGGTTCCACCTCTTCTTGCGGAGACGCTCACCTGGATTCCCAAACTTCATTGGCGGGGGCCCACTGCGACCGCTCATGGCCCCAAACCGTGGCCTGAGAGATAAAAGTCAAATGATAAAGAGCACTGGCGAATCAGCAAGGCAGAGCTGTAATGTACGCTGGACATGTTTGCTTACATCATGACAACGACTATCAACAGTTGTTATGGCAACACTGCAGATACTAAGCTGTCACGGTACCAGAATTTTAATCATCGTGATACAATACTAGTACAAAAAAACAACACATCTTGATATATGTCAAAGGTAATTATCTTATATTAAGTGTACACAGAGCTGGTAGAGAAAAGGTGACTGAACACATACCAGCATTTTTGTGAAAATGTTAGGGTGTGCAGCTTTGGATTAAAAATCTGACTGTAGATCTGAAATTGCTTTTACAGCTTCAGTAGCTTCGATTCTATCAAATGGAGATATTGTATTGTTTTAAACACAAAAGATGTTCCAAATATCAACACCTTTAACAACCTTCAAACCCTCACTAAAAAGGGTTATGTGATGATCACTTCTATCCGTCTTTTGGGTTTGTCTGTGTCCGACATATTTATGGCTAAGTAGCCTATATATGCCCTAACTTTATAGTAATTGCAGAGTTATTATTCTCACTAAGTCCATATTGGCAAGTGGCCAAAGTCCACAAGGTGGCTCATGTGGACTTTATGTATGTGGGCTTCTTTAATACAGAGCTCTACCATACAGAGCTTTTTATTGACTCAGACGTTTTTCTTATGTATCTGTCTATAAGTTTTGATACGTGTCCTTATTATGTAATGAAATGTGGCACTACATACATATGCCTAGACCTACTAACATTTGTATGTCATAATGTTCAAATATTGCACAACCAATGAGTATGATGAATTTGAGTGATTTCTTGTGACTGTACTATTACCAGAGTTAAAGCTCAGCTCAGTCTGCATCTACAAACCTTAATTTGGTGACCCGGCTGTGACCTCACCTTAGCGCCACCATCAGGCAAACATTTCAAATGTGTAGTTACAGTATGTCCTCACCGGTAAATGTCCTTGCTCAGGTCTGCAGTCTTTATGAAATACATATTGTGCAATGAGTGAGGCCTTGAGGTGGTCTGAGGTTTACTGTTGTCGTGTTGTCCCTTTCGTGGCCTGCTGCTGAGAGCGCTGGAGTCTCAAAACAGCCATGGCTTTGGGTCAAACTGACTGTAACGTCTAGACATTATGTAACCTGTGATAAATATGTGTTGTTGCTTCCAAATATAAACTTACCTGTCTCTTCCACGGTCCCTGTCCCTGTCCCTGTCTCCATAGGAGGAGCCCCCTCTCATACTGGCGAACAAACTGACACTAACGTTATCTTCTCCGCGGTGTTTGTAACGTCAGCTCTAACGTTTGACAGCGGGCTGTTTACGTCGTGCGCCCTGGTGAAGTGCAAAATAACGCAATAATGGCAATTAACGCTTGCAAAGATATATTTAAACGATAATTACGCGGAAATAAAGGTTTTGGTAAACAATTGTTGTGTGCGTCACGTCGCTGCACGGCCGCGGAGCTTTCCCTGCCCTCTTTAGCGACGTAACTTCATCTAGTAATTCTGCGTAGCTCCGTTCTGACAGAGCGGACACTACGTACAAATGTACGCTAAGTATTAATGGTGAATTTGATACGTGTGGCCCACAGTCGCGCTTTTGAACAGTTGGTGGCGATGTGAGCCTCGTTTTCGTGGTAACGGTAGAAGAAGACAGCCTTCCAGGAAGTTGGAGTAGATTGAACGGTTTTTCAGGGCAGTTTCTGTGTGTTTATTATGAGATATTTAGAACATGAAGTTACTAGTCTTTTTATCAGTGTGGTAACCCGTTGATTTTTAAGTGGACCTCGCTTAAGGAAATGCCTTTGTTTATTCAAAATAGAGAACTTGGGCGCATAAACTCGACAGCGGAACTGTTCGACAAATGTCCACATTTACAGGTTTGTTCCCAGAAAGGGTGGCTAAATATACCTTGCTGAGCTCGCTGCCGTCGCCAGCTAACGGTGCTTCTCTGTAAGCCGTCACATTAAGACAAAGTAGCAGCTAATACTAACGTGAAATTGTAATTAGTGTTATGTTCACGAACAGGAGTGGCCCGGGCGTGGGGTCAAGCGCAAATCAGTCAGGGATGAGACAGCATACTGTCCCATCATGATTTTCTTGACACGGTAGTGAAACCAAAGTCCTTCTAGGTAATACAATAATAGAACGTCTCTGGTGAAACTAATGGTAAGATAAAATGAAATGTCAACAGCAGCTACTAAATAAGGAAGGAATGGAAATTAAAGACACGTTATGGCTTCCTCAATTGACAAATGTGACAAACTTTTGATGACTGGTCTTTGTGGAAAAATAATTGTTGACATACAAGGCGTGTTTATTGTTATCATAGATAGAGAGTCCTTTTATTTCCTGTCTCAGTTGGGTTAGACTATCTTCTCCAAATAAAGATAAGAGCTCAAAGGTGGAGGTTTACAGACTGTAATAACAACTGTGTGCAAAACTAATGAAAATCATAGCTGGATGGTGTTTCAGTTTTAAGGCAACAAATGCACAAAGCCTAGGGTCAATTTGATATTTTATAAGTCATACATCTTAATATCTTTTGTCACAGGAAAATGGAAGAGCATTTCGCTCCAAGCCACTTGTTGATGTCGACCCAAAGTGCCTCCTGTATGTCCAGCAAAGAGAGTTTGCTGCAACAACACCAGCAGACAGTAAGTACAGCCTGACGACTGATCCGCATCTGTTTCCTCAGCTCCATAAAAAATAACAAAATAAGGAGATTTAACTTGACTGGACCGTTTGGTATGAAATCCTACAATTACAACATCCAAGATGGTACTCCATGTTAACCATTATGGATCATAACTATAACACATGCTTTCTTTCCTGTCCCAGACTCTGTTTCAGTAATTGGATCCGATGATGCCACCACCTGCCATTTGGTCGTGCTCCGACACACTGGTAACGTTCCTTTCGTCAGATTTTCTGCTGTGTGCTTTTTATCTGCCTGTGTTCGTGCCATTTTTAACGTCGGCCTCAATGGTATTTAATTAGGAAGTGGAGCTGTTTGCCTTGCTCACTGTGATGGTTCCAGCACCTGGTCTGAAGTCCCGCTCCTAGTGAAAGCTGTCACGTCACTGAGTAGCGTCAGTAAGGAGGGCAGGTATGAAACACTAGCAAACACAGTTAAATTAAGTGCACATCCAATTCAGATGTTCTTTATTTCCTTTCTTCTGCTTTCTGTTATGCAGACTTGAGCTCCATCTTGTCGGGGGATTTAACGATGAGTCAAAAACATCCCATAAACTCAGCCTAAACATTCTGGGTATCGCATTTAAAGATTACCTCGTGTTCATTGTAATATTATCCTGGCTGTATATGAGCTTTGTAACTTAGGAAGACTCTTTTCACTTTACAGCAGCGTTCCATAAACAGAAAGAAGAGATTCATCTGGAAACATGTTGCATCACAGGTAAAAATGTGTTACTTGTTTGACCTGTTTACTATTATTTACAAAAACTTTACCAGTCATGCGTTCTTCCAGTTAACCCTTTTGTTCTCTGTTTTTGTAGAAATTAACGACACTGTTGTTGAGGGAAATCACAGGCCTGTAGTGTATGGGATAGGTAAGTTATAAATATGCTACACAGTGAGAGTGACGCAACGCTTTCATGGCATGTGACTGCAAATATATGTGTGTTTCTGTGCAGGTGTAAATGTTAAAACAGGGGACATGTTCCCTTCATCATTTACATATAAAGGACCAGCAGAGGAGCTGCGGGCTGCAAGGACCTTCACTGGGGGACAGGTATTGCAAGATGTACTATTGTTTGGCACAAAAAAAAGAGAACATTTTTAACTATTTAATTTAATAACTTCTAATTACACGTTTAAGTACATTGACAAAAGTACTGCAAATGCTGTTAAAATGAATGCTTTGTTGTCTTGCAGATGGCTGATATCTATGACTCAAGTCGTGGACTGGTCAAAATCGGCCCTTGCAAGTGGTCTCCCAATCTGGATATTGCCTTCTGGTTGTCACAAGATGATGACACAATTTTAAAGGTAAGAAAATATTGAAGTAATAAGTAGACCAATAAAGGTGACCTGGTCATGCTTTGTTATACTTGTAGTGAACAGAATAAGGTAACCAGCTGGTTGTGCTGTGTTCACCCGCCACTAGTGTAACAACTCATGAATGACTTGTTTAACAGCCCCACCCCCCAAACTCTTCGTTTAAAAGTGGTTCAGAAAGAAAGTTTTGTTTGTGAATCTAATGACACTTCTTTTCATTTTTCACTTTCTTTTCATATGTCTCAAACACTCCCAAAGTAAGTATAAAGCAGCAGCCCAGAAAGTGACATAATACAGACTTTGACCCTGGTGTATTTCTCTCATTCCCAGTACCTGTCCACCTCTCCGATGGCTGAACCACCTCATTTTGTCCAGCACATGAAGTCCACCATCCAGTTTCTTTTACAACACCCTAACTCCGATAGCCTGTTCCCCGGGGGTCAGCCACAGCTCTACCACAGGGCTGAGTCGGGGGACTGGGAGAGGGTTGACAAGTCACATAGCTCTGCCCCTATCTCTTCTCAACCTTAACATGGAGCCTGACTGTATTTGCCTCTCAGCTCTATGGAAACACTGTGACCCACCAACCCACTGTCTGTTTTCTGTTCATCGTGTCTTAACATTGGAGGTATCCCCCCAACTGGACCATGTGTATGCTGAATGGCTCTCATCTGACTCATCTGGCTGGTCCAGTCGAGGGAGTAGAGAAAGTAAAAAAGTCTGTTCATGCCTGTAACAGATCATTTTTCCACTCTTATGAGGTGGTGTGAAGTCTGTACCTTAAACCATCTGCTTCATTGCTGTCAGTCACGGTTAATGTCCCTCAATGCTTTACTGTTATGATTCTTAAAGGTAATAATTAACATTGTTGTCTTATGTCAAGTTAAAAGATCATACTTTTCGCTCATTTTGTATGTTTTTTTAACCTTCAACAAACAGCAATTTAGCAATTTGCTACCTTACATGCATTTATTGTTAAATATAACTACTAATAATAATACTCCAATCAATTTCAGAATTCAAATTCCATGTTATTGCCTTTATAATTGTGTCAGTCAGTTAATGTTGCCAGTTACCAGGACCTTGCTTATGTCATACAAATTATGAAAACCGTTACATTTCTGGCAGGTTTGGAATCAATCTACAAATTGGGAATGCTTTGGAAATGTAGTATATGCACTATATGTAGTTAATGGGATAACACTATGTGTATGGTCCTACAGCCTGACCCACTGTTAATTAAAAAACTTTTGGCACTTGAACAGTGAAGAGAATACGAGTTGTTAAGCTCTTCATTATTGAAAAGTTTAGAAAAGTGTATTTCTCTCTACAAATGCACCTTCGCGATGAGAGTGGAATATGACATTTCATCATGTTCTCTACATACCACTGTATACTTGGCTATGAATATCTATGTTTTAGCAAGCTGCATGTGTAAATGTGTTTAGAAATCTTTTGCAAGAGATGATCTGGAACCTTGTCAAATGCAACCAAATATGATTTTACTAGTTGTTGTTTTTTTGTTAAAAACGAAATCACTAACATGTACTGTACAAGGCCTTTTCATCAGTTGTGTTATTCAGAATGTTGCAAGGTGTTTAATGCATGTTTGCAATGTGTTACTGTAACATACTGTACCTGTTGATAAATAAATGTAAATGGTTAAATCTAGTTTGAAATATGTCTGTTGAGGGTTCAGAGTGAAGAAAGGGGGGGATTTAAATTGTTGAGTTTCGCTTTATTGAAAAAGACAGGTTTGGCAAGTGCTTGGTTCACTGCAGTTTGATAACATCGTCATTAGTGGTATTACTACATATCACATTACCCATTAACACCTTACCAAACTAGGATGGGCCAATTTCGTCAGTATTATTGTAGCCAGTGTCTGATAAACAACAAGAAATAACTGGAGGTTACACAAATGTTGAGATGAGTTTGAAGCGATGAAGAAACGGTGTCTCCATTAGATTGTTTGTCCACCAGGGACAACTGTATAATGTTCCATTTAAAACATATCTAGTTTTTATTTAAAGTGAAACTCCTGCCAAAAAGCAACCAAGGCTTTATTTGTGATTGAATATGAGTCAAACCTTCGTGTAAATGCATAATTACGACAAAAGAGGCACTTTTAATATTTACAGTAGTTTCGTTTTCAGGCAGGCTCATTTTCAATGGAGTGCAGGGGCACTCTTATGCTAGCATCAAAATCGCAATTTTTAAAACACTAAGAAGACACAACATGAAAATTTGCTCGTAGTATCACCAGGGTCTCTACAAATGAACACGAGCATTGAGAACATTGTTTGTGTACGCAGAGTTTACTAAAAAGAAGGTTTTTGAACTACTCGCCTTAGGTGCTGAATATCCGGCGTGTCGTCGTCATGGCAGACAAAAAGTGTCAATCCCCGAGTGCGACCTGACAGGCAGGCTTGAGGAGCGTCCAACATAGAGCTCAACAGTGAGGTTCCGGAAGTGAAAATGCCATTCATATTCTGCATAGAGATTTTTGATTATCAACCATAATGTCGTAATCATCCAAAGTAGACTTACCACGGGTTATGAGATTGTGAAACGGTGTAGAGCCACAAGTCCATATGATATCAACCTTGTTTTGAGAAAAACAAGTTCTATTCGCGATGACATGGAAAAGTACTACACTACCCACAATCCTATAGTGTAACAGCGACATGTCTGATTGGTGGAGCTCGTTGTTACCATGGAAATATTTACCAAAGCCGCGAATTTCATGTTAGCTAGTTACTGCTACCACTGAACTCTACGATCGTTTACCACAGAGCCACCATGATTTCACTTTATGACCTACTGCCTTTTTTTAGTGATGAGGAGAAAGGGTTCACTAGAACATGAAATTCGCGGGTTTGGTAAACATTTCCATGGTAACAGTGAGCTCCACCAATCAGAGACGTCGCTGTTACATTTGCAATGGTTTATGGGATGAGTAGTTCCTTTACTCTTAAGATAATTATGTACACAGTCTTGTACCTTTGCTTTTTTATCAGTTTTCCAAAAAAAAAATTTGCGCTGAATCAAATGTTTTAGGGTCATGATTCATCTCTTGGCTAATGGGCTTGGTTCCAGGCTTAAAACTCTGTATATAGGATTTTATGAAACATCAATTGAGTGAATGATGGGCAAATTCACTTCCGAAACCGGACCTGTTAAAAAAGTGGGGGTCACTGTCAAGCTCTATTACTCTCCTGCCTGTCAGGTCGCACTGGGGGATCATCGCTTTTTGTTGCTATGAGGGCAACGCAGGAGACCCAGCTCCTACAGTGAGTAGTTCAAAAACCTTCTTTTTAGTTAACCCTGCATACACAAACAATGTTCTCAATGCCTGTGTTCATGTGTAGAGACCCTGGTGATACTACGAGCAAAGTTTCATATTGTGTCGAGCCTTCTTAGTGTTTTAAAAATAGCGAATTTGATGCTAGCATAAGGGTGCCCCTGCGCTCCACTGAAAATTAGCTTGCCCGAAAACGACACTACGGTAAATCTTAAAAGTGCCTCTTTCGTCGTAATTATGCATTTACACAAAGGTTTGACTCACATTCAGTCACAAATAAAGCCTCGGTTGCTTTTTGGCGAGAGTTTCACTTTAAAAGGGACCCTTTTCAAAACAAAAGCGTTAAAAGAAAGGAGGTCGGGGCATAGATATGGGATGTGATTAAAGATAAAGCTGAGAAGAAATCATCTCATTTGATACTGACACACTGTGCGCAGACAGATATTCTGTCATGAAGTACCACGGTTGCTCAGTGTTTTCAGACCTGTGCTCCGCCCCTCAGCTGTAGCTACTGTATTTTTCTGCTACGTAAAAAGGGGCGTAGTATATTTACGTAGGATGTGCAGACCCGGCCGGTGGCACACTCGTAGTCCCGTGCCGGGTGGTAGATGGTGCACGAAAAGCAAGTATCCTAGCCTAATACTGTATTACTTTATGGCGTCCATTAAACGATAAGCATATAACGCCACACTCTTTATAAGCTTTATGAGCGATACCGCGGCGCGGAGATTTCTGGACAGAGATGATGTAATTTGTCACCTTTAACGTAAGCTAACGTCAGCTAACTCCAACATTAAGCTAAGTATTACATTTTCCTAATACGACATTTTGTTGAACTAGGCGAACTGTAAAATATGCGTAATTCGTTTATGAGACATGTCCGTCGGTTCCCCTGGGTCACCAACGTGACACTGTACGGCTGTCTGTTCGCCGGAGGGGACTTCGTCCACCAGTGGTTCTCACGGAGGGACCAGATCGACTGGAGCCACACACGGAACGTCGCCGTTATCGCTTTCAGTTTCCATGGTAACTTCAATTTCTTCTGGATGCGGTTCCTCGAGCGGACGTTCCCCGGGAACTCCGTCAGGATGGTGATGAAGAAGCTGCTGCTGGACCAGACCACAGCGGCACCCCTGGCTACCAGCGTCTTCTACACAGGTCAGCGGGAAGGCTAGTGGGACGAAAGGACCGGGCGACACTTGACAGCTCCCCGGGGCAAACTGAGAGCCGGCCGGGCAGTTAATGGTTAACTTAGAAGCNNNNTCGCATATCTGTCAATTTGTAACTTGAACCAAGTCCTCTCTTTACTCTTCTCTTGTAGTGTAACGTTAAGGATCAGCAGTTGTTCATTGTCCCGTGAAACAAACTTTGACTAGCAGAGGTCAAATGAAAGGCATAACCTAAATATATAGTGTTAAAATAACTAGTGTTATACAGTCATTCAACTTGTGACGCAGTTGAATGTTCACTTTATGTTCCCTATCATGTCATATAGTGCTCGTAGTAACATAGATAACGAGAGAGGGCACTCTCCTAAGAAATTACAATGTGAATGCTGGACGTTGAATAGCTGAAGTTAAATTGCATTGCTGTCTTAAATTAGTAAGTAGAAGCAGGTGAGGGAGTATGAAGAGTTGGAAAAGTGGTAAATGCTCTGATTAGACGTTGGAATTAAGATGATAATGTATGAAAGATCGGAAATTTTAACTGGAAGGGCAACTGAGATTGTGAATGTATAATTAAGAGTTGGAAAAGTGTAGAAAGCAATACAAACAGGTGGGAAACTGGAAAAGGGCTTTAAAATGGAGAATATAGTGTAAACTAGAAGCTACACTGCATCAGTAAAGCACTTATTTACCATGACCTGGATGACCGAGAACCTTAATCAATAAACTACATACAGGTCAACTTTTAATAAAGAAGCAAATGAAGGAGACTAAAACATGGGCACATCCCATACGTATATGTACATACATATAAATCTCATTAATGCTTAATCAAAACAATGTCTATGCTGTCATTAGACTGATAATACCAACACCGGTGTATTAATAACACAGGTTGAGAAATTATGACCTGCCATATTGCCACGGTGATTATTTTCCCTAGTCCTTTAAGACACACATTTATACTGTGTTTATGGTTTCTTCAAAGTCTGTCTTTACACCTGTTTAATGCGTATAGAAATCTTTTGCAAGAGATGATCTGGAACCTCGTCAAATGCAACCAAATATGATTTTACTAGTTGTTTTTTTTTGGTGAAAAACAAAATCACCAACATGTACTATACAAGACCTTTTCATCAGTTGTGTTATTCAGAATGTTGCAAGGTGTTTAATGCATGTTTGCAAAGTGCTACTGTAACATACTGTACCCGTTGATAAATAAATGTAAATGGTGAAATCTAGTTACATATCACATTACCCATTAACACCTAACCAAACTAGGATGGGCCGATTTCATCAGTATTTTTGTAGCCAGTGTCTGATAAACAACAAGAAATAACTGGGGGTTTCACAAATGTTGAGATGTGTTGTGATGTAGAAAGTGTGTCTCCATTAGATTGTTTGTCCACCAGGGACTACTCAAATAGTCCTTTTTCAACTGTATAATGTTCCATTAAGAACATATCTAGTTTTTATTTAAAAGGGACCCTTCTCAAAACAAAGGCGTTTAAAGAAAGGAGGTCGGGGCATAGATATGGGATGTGATTAAAAATAAAGCTGAGAAGAAATCATCTCATTTGATACTGACACACTGTGCGCAGACAGATATTCTGTCATGAAGTACCACGGTTGCTCAGTGTTTTCAGACCTGTGCTCCGCCCCTCAGCTGTAGCTACTGTATTTTTCTGCTACGTAAAAAGGGGCGTAGTATATTTACGTAGGATGTGCAGACCCGGCCGGTGGCACACTCGTAGTCCCGTGCCGGGTGGTAGATGGTGCACGAAAAGCAAGTAACCTAGCTAATACTGTATTACTTTATGGCGTCCATTAAACGATAAGCATATAACGCCACACTCAGTCGCCGATAAGCTTTATGAGCGTTTTCCATCGAATACTGGACGGAAATGGTCAGTGTTTGTGATACCGCGGCGCGGAGATTTCTGGACAGAGATGATGTAATTTGTCACCTTTAACGTAAGCTAACGTCAGCTACCTCCAACATTAAGCTAAGTATTACATTTTCCGAATACGACATTTTGTTGAACTAGGCGAACTGTAAAATATGCGTAATTCGTTCATGAGACATGTCCGTCGGTTCCCCTGGGTCACCAACGTGACATTGTACAGCTGTCTGTTCGCCGGAGGGGACTTCGTCCACCAGTGGTTCTCACGGAGGGACCAGATCGACTGGAGCCACACACGGAACGTCGCCGTTATCGCTTTCAGTTTCCATGGTAACTTCAATTTCTTCTGGATGCGACTCCTCGAGCGGACGTTCCCCGGGAACTCCGTCAGGATGGTGATGAAGAAGCTGCTGCTGGACCAGACCACAGCGGCACCTCTGCATACCAGCGTCTTCTACACAGGTCAGCGGGAAGGCTAGTGGGACGAAAGGACCGGGCGACACTTGACAGCGCCACGGGGCACACTGAGAGCCGGCCGGGCAGTTAATGGTTAACTTAGAAGCAGATCGCATATCTGTCAATTTGTAACTTGAACCAAGTCCTCTCTTTACTCTTCTCTTGTAGTGTAACGTTAAGGATCAGCAGTTGTTCATTGTCACGTGAAACAAACCTTGACTAGCAGAGGTCAAATGAAAGGCATAACCAAAGTAAATAGTGTTATACAGTCATTTATGCGAAGAACTTGCGACACAGTTGAATGTTCACTTTATGTTCCCTATCATGTCATATGGTGCTCGTAGTTACATTGATAACTAGGGGGGCACTCTCCTAAGAAATTACAATGCGAATGCTGGATGTTGAAAAGCTGAAGTTAAATTGCATTGCTGTCTTAAATTCGTAAGTAGAAGCAGGTGAGGGAGTATGAAGAGTTGGAAAAGTGGTAAAGGCTCTGATTAGACGTTGGAATTAAGATGATAATGTATGAAAGATCGGACATTTTAACTGGAAGGGCAACTGAGATTGTGAATGAATTGTTAAGAGTTGAAAAAGTGTAGAAAGCAATACAAACAGGTGGGAAACTGGAAAGAGGCTTTAAAATGGAGAATATAGTGTAAACTAGGAGCTACACTGCTTCAGTGAAGCATATAGTCTAGACCTGCTCCAATTAAATGTATCCTAAGATAACTTGTTGTGAATTGCTACTGTATGCATACACCTGACTTGGCAATGCTTGAATAATGGCTAGGAGCTAAACTGTATTGTTTGCATAATGTCTCAGAGTTTTACTCGTTGCGCTGCATTTAATATGAAGAAGCAGCTGAAGGAGTATGTATATTTGTAAAAATGGAGAACAGTATTATTTTATATAAAAAGTATTCATAGTAATTAAAAGTTGAATTAATCTTATAATTTAAAAAAGGATATGCAAATTGTAAAGTTTTAGAAGAGTTTTTCGCTGAAGGTAAATGATGCAAAATATAGTGGATGCTGGGAGCTGAACTGCATTGCTTGACGTATGGCTAGGAGCCAAGCTATATGCGGTATCGTAGGCAGCTGGACTTGTTTAAGTTTCTTAGAGATGTTTCACCTCTCGTCCAAGAGGCTTCTTCAATTCTAACTAACTGGAGGGGAGTTGCAGGCTTCTAATCTCTGTGTGGGAGTGTCCTTACAGAGTTGTACACGTGTGAGCTCTGAGTTTCAGTGTCCTTAGGGCCCCTTGTGGGTCGTTGACCCAATCAGCCTTCATGTGGGTTGCTAGGGTTAGATGAGCCCATGTGTGAATGGTTGTTCTCTGAACTCAGTACAGCATTGTAGGTGGGTGATAAGTCATGTCTTAGACCACCTCCTCTGTTCAAAGATGGCTGTTCAGTTTGATATAAATGGATTCCTTTACTCCTCTTTCAAACCATCTGTCTCCTCTGGCCAAGATGTTGACATTGTTGTCCCCAAAGGAATGATTTGTCTCATTCAGATGTAAATGGACAGCAGATTCTGGACCTGAGGAGTTGGCTCTCCTGTGTTGTACCATTCGTTTACGGAGAGATTGTTTTTTCTACAGCATTTACATTTTGTGTGAAGGTGTCCACCTCCTTTGCTCTGATTTTGAACCAATCAGAGCCAGCCCAGTTTCCTACAATACAGCACTTAGAATTACCATGACCTGGATGACCGAGAACCTTCATCAATAAACTACATGCAGTTCAACTTTTAATAAAGAAGCAAATGAAGGAAACTAAAACATGCGCACATCCCATACATATACTTATATGTACATACATATACATCTGATTAATGTTTAATCAAAACAATGTCTATGCTGTCATTAGACTGATAATACCAGCACCGGTGTATTAATAACACAGGTTGAGAAATTATAACCTGCCATATTGCCACAGTGATTATTTTACCTAGTCCTGTGAGACACACATTTATACTGTGTTTATGGTTTCTTCAAAGTCTGTCTTTACACCTGTTTAACTTCCACCAGTCAAATAATTTCCCAGCTAAGAGTAAGAGAACAAACTGTCACTTTTCGTCTTTTCGTCACCCAGGTGTCAGCTTCTTGGAGGGCAAAGAGGACATCACGGAAGACTGGAGAGAAAAATTCCTCAACACATATAAGGTGAATAGGAGCAGAGACAGCCTGTCACAACAATGTTCTTCCTGTTGGCACCTTGAATCTTGCTTGCATTAAGTAGCAAGTGCTTGCCACTAAAAGAATATGGTGTTAGCTGTGATACTGTGTGACAAATAACTTGTGCCTGAACCAAAATGTATGTGTTTTGGAGACAGTTTATGTATTGTAGTATTATGCAAACAGTTATTTTATCATGTATTATTTGATTAAATTGGGAGAATTGTACTGGTGGCTCTCCCGATCAACTTATCTAACTCTGACTCCTACAAAGTCACATGACTTTCAGTCACCAAAGTTGAAACTGAATGTGAATTTTGAAAGTATGAGGTTTTCTTTTGAACAAATGATTGTGTGCTTTCTGTTTGTCTCTCTTTTTAGACAGGGCTAATGTTCTGGCCATTTATGCAGGTAAGAATTAATATCCCTAATGCATAAGTGTTCATTTCTAAACATGTATGTAACAATGTATGGTAAAAGTAATCTAAGATCATAGGTCCACTTACTAATGATTCTGCGCTTTCAGTCACATGTCACTGCCTCACCAAAAACCTGACGTGCCTGTTAGTAAGTGGACCTTTGAGTATAGATTCTCTTCACTATTAAAATCATAATTTTCCTCACATTTCCATTTGTTCCATTAGCTGGTCATGTATTAAAATTTACACAATATTGGTATTTTTGCAATTAATTTTGTGAAGCAACCCCTGAAATATTTGATCTATATCAAATATTTTTATGGCTGTCTGTTCGCCAGAGTAGGGGCTAAATACTGTAGTTTAAATTTCATCAGTCCATTTTTTTTAGGTGTGGACAGTAGTCTGTTTGACATTTCATAACAATACTTACAAAGGATTTTTTTTTTTTTTAGAAACTACCTTTCAAATAATAAATTGGAATTATGTATGGATATTTAACGTTACATTCCAGTACATTAATATAAACACACTATCATCTTAATCTGTCTCCCTCAGTTTCTGAACTTTACCTTGGTGCCTCTGTACATCCGAACCACCTTCACCGGCTGTTGTGCCTTCGCCTGGGCCACCTTCCTTTGCTTCTCACGTCAGAGTGGCGACGGCACAGCTGGTGCTGCTCTTGCATGGTTGTTCCCTCCTAAAGAGGATGAAGCAGAGTTTAAGGAGAAGAAAGATGCTCCCCAAGAGGCAGCAGTTGCATCAAAACCTATTGAGAAATTAAATGTGAAGAGTCAGTGATAATGGAGAGGGGGACAAAATGGAAAGAGAAAAAGCTGTGCACTAAACAGGAGACAGCTGGTCCAGTGCAGTTCAGTCCCTGGCTGATGTTGCACCATGACTGCCAGGGTTTGAGTTCAAAGTCTCACTGTGCTTAAACTAAAAATGTGTGTCCTCATGACGATCTATGGTGCTTTAGGAAACATTGAGCAAATGGAATGTATATACAGCATATTTAGCAATATTCATACAGCTCATCACCTCCATGGGGAAATGCAATTCCAACTTTTCCATCGCACAGTGAACTATCACCATGCTGCATTTGTCATCATTTTTTGTTTTTATAAATGCAGTCTTGTCTTATGAGATTTAGAACTAGACTAGCACTCAGTAGAGTGCATACCTCTGCCAAGTCCCAGTAGTCCCCTTTAACTTAATCAAGCCTAATCCAATATCAAAACAAACATAATTTACCACATACATTTATTTGGATCTGCATCAAATTGTACTTTCTCATAATTCAGAAATAAATTCCCAGATCGGTTCCTCTATTAAGAAAGTAATGGTGTCTATTCTGGACCGAGACCGTTCCTCCATCCAAGTTTTAATCAAAAACCTTTCAGTAGTTTTTGTGTCATCCTGCTCACAAATCAACCAACAACAAACAAATGTACCCAGGTGAAAACATACCAGTATGTAATGATACTGGGATGACTTATGAGGACTTCTCTATCTATGATGGGAGCTGTGACGATGGGAAAATGTAAGGTTGATGTTACAGAGTCCACTGCTTCACATGAAAATGAAAAACTTGAACAAGAGAGAAAGAATCATTTCCACAATGTGGAGTGGCAGCTAATGAATTAGCTTAAACTTTGAACTTCTCAACATCATATCACTTTCTCTTTTTTAGCACATGTGCTGAGACTGTTATCTGTGAGCGTGACAGAGTGCCTGATCTCTAAGGACTGCCGGCTTTTGTTCCAGTTTACACTCTGGTACAGTGCAAGAAGTGCCAAATGTTAATGCGTACAGGTACTATAATTTGTTATCGTCTAAATATATCTGTTATCAATGTGTCGGTACATTCTTTATACAGGACCACAACGAGCTAAGACAACAGGAGATACAATTTACAGTAGTATCCCAAACAGTGCATCATTTAAGACCCAAACACTAAAACATATCTGACAATACATTTTTGAGTTTTATACATTTTTACCATCATCTCCTAACATTTCTAATGCTATAATGAATTACTACTGAAGTTAACCTCGAGTTTGTCTGATAATAATAGATGAGGGTTGTCTCAAACATCCATTTCCTTGAATGTGGAAATGCTGCCTGCCTGTTGTTGTACATTATGTTAATGTGATACCGTGGAGCGCACTCTGTTGTCTCTCTTTGCACCATCTCCTAACTCTTCATACTGTTTGCTATTCTAACCAATATACATCTTACCTCTTAGTCACAATGTTTATAGGTTTCCTTGTCTGCAGTGATTCTTGAAATGTGTAACGTCAGATGCCTCCTTTTCATAAATAGATTTCAGCTCAGTGCAAGGGCTGACTTTTATTCCTATATATAGAATTCACAAAGTTTCATGCTAAACTTATCTCTTCCATCTCAGACAGATAATTAACAAACATATATTTTCATTCACTTGTGTTGCCATGTATTTCTGAAATTCCTGGTGTCATAGAGAGGTGTATCTTTTATTTTTCTCGCTGTGTGATTATAATTTTGATCTGTCACATCACAGAATTAATACAATGAATAATATATTAATAACGCTACAGTGTTTGAATTAGGGTACAGAAAAGCAGCTGTTCATCCCTTTTATCATACACTAAATTGCATCTTTAAGTAAAATAACTTATTAGTGTAGTGTTAGTGTTTGTTTCTAATTATGATTGATGTACTGATGTGTTACACTGGAACTGAAGGCTTAAATCAATGAATATCCTGTTGGTTCATATCAGCAAAGGAAGACTGGGTGATATATCAGATATCAGAAATTTCTTAGTGATTTTTGGACTAGATTTGATAACACTACTGGTCAATGCTGATGACTGTAATGGTACTGAAACATTGATTCAATCACAGCTTGCACTTTAGTTGCACACTAGCTGTGGTAGAGATAAATAATATATATTGTTGAATAAATTATACCCATCCAGTTGATTCATTGTCCGAGTGTTTACTGATTACAGCGACATGAAACTGGAGTCCTTGAACACAGAATTGTTTATTTTACAAATGACCTAGTTTTACTCTTATTGCTTACCGTCTATCTGAAGTATTACATGCACCTCTGGTATTTTTATATCAAAGGTGCATCCAGGGTGTGTTTTGGCTTGTGTTCCGACAGAAATATTACTCATACCTCTGTATTACTCATCGTTTAGATGCAACTGAAGCTCCAACTCCATCTCTTGTGGGAATATGTACTCTGAAAGGCCTGCTGGGTGCTGCTTTGCTTTTATCTGCAGCCTGTGTTTTTGCTCTCAGTTTTAGTTACTCAGACTATATTTCACTGCTTCTTGAGACTTCAAAAATGAAGCTTTAGGCCCCTTTTAATAAAGTTGTTTCTAAATTTATAACAGTCTGCTCAGCCAAACTCCATTTGTCTTAATGTGCCATATGACACCAGACCCCCTCATGAGGAAACACCTGCCACTTAAAGGTGCAATATGTCAGAATTGGCCACCTTTAAGTCATACTAGTGACAAAGAGGAACAGCATGAACCAGAATAAGTGCGAATTGCTGCCGGCTATTCTTTTTGTACATCCTAGATCTGCAGCTACTGTTAGCTTGTTAGCTCAATTAGCAGCGCAGTTAGCCGTTAACTACAAGGGGAGTTTTGGTGTTCTTACCGCTACGGGCATGTGGGAGAAAGAAAGAGGTTTTCTGGGCCGGGGCCATGGATTCATACAGAAGAACTAGATTCCTGACCTGTCAACAGTTTTACAGATGGCCCTTTTATAATGGCTATCTATGGGGAAAATACTTTCTGCACCACAGGGGAATTTTTTGTTGTAATAGAGCGACATCCTCTGGGGCCTGTCTGGGGCTAGCTTGTTAGCATGCTAACTTCAGTGGATATCTCTTCAACACATAACATCAACACTATTGATTCTTCACATTGTATAGATCATTTTAGTTAGCCTATTTTTTTTTATTCTTTATTTTTTTGGTTTGTTTTAAACAGTTCTTACATGTCGCACCTTTCTGCCTGCCAGAGGTACACTTGAGAGACAAAATGTTTAAGAGTTACGACCCCCTGCTAGCTTTCATATTCCTCTGTTAATAGTAAATATGAAATATCCAGGCAGAGCTTTGGCACATTTCAATATAGGCCAACTAGAAACGTATTCTTGCACGGGCTGACATAAGAACCGATGCCTATGTGTGCCTATTGTTTTATTTTTAACGTCATCTCGGTGCCAGTGGGTGTCTCCCAAGTCCTCACATCCCTGCCCGCACTGCGCATGCTCCCCACATCCTCACCTCCATCCGCACGTCGAGGGACTTGAAAGCTTGAATAAAGATGCTCAACGTCTCGGGTCGCTGGAGCCTTGTCACCGGGTGAAACAGAGTTGTCGGGAAGGACGTCTGCAGACAGGAGAGCCGCGTAGATTCAGCCCAGAGACCCGCACTGCATCCTGGTTACATGCGCGACATGGAACTGAAGAAATCTATTTCGGACACCGAGCGCGCGCTCAGGAGCTACGGCGCCGTGTCGGAAACTGCATGGACGACGGACAAAGGTGAGCGTCCTGCATCCACACACGATGCTGTTCCACCGCCCGGTGCTCAGGAAGAGCGAGGTACCGTCCCAGTGTTTCCAGCGTATGTCTCACTCTGTGAACAGAAATGGTAAACATGTGACTCACAAAGGTTCGGGACGATATCAGTACCGCTACTCGGTGCTGAAAGGCCCATTAATTCCACTAAATGTACACTGTGGGCATTGCGAGGTTTGTGAATGAAATTGGGCCGGGGGGTGTAGGCGACCACAGGGACAGCAGAACCTCCGCGCATCTGGAAACTTGTGCTCATTGGATTCAGTCCGGGCTGATGCAGAAAACCTGAAGCAGGAGCAATAGGCGAATAGGCTGTGTACTCTGGATTTCACACTTCAGAGGGATAATTTGAGTTTGTGGAAAAATGAGTTAAAGATGGCAGTTTGAATGCTCTTTAGATTTGCACAGGCGGGTGAGCAGTGAAACAACAACACACCACAAACTACTGTCTCAAAATATAACTGCGAAGCTGGACTAACCCCGCTTTCAGTCTCAGCTAAAAATGAGCATCATAAGCTGCAGATCTGAATTAATTAAATCATTTTCTCAGTCACTCAAATTATCATTTGGTCTATAAAGTGTTATAAGATCATTCTAAAAACATGTGTCAGCTTACTGTCTAAAGCCCAAAGATGATCAATTTACAGTATTTTATATGCCCGGCAACACCGGTAATTGACATTTAATTTTCCTTTAATTGACATAGCGAGCTAATTGTTTCAGTTCCAAGCAGTCTCAGCTATGACCACAAACCTGAGCAAGCGTGAAACTAACATTATCAGCGGCAGAGCCATTGTATTGGATGTTTCCGTTATTTTGTCCCATTATCAAAGCCCAAGTGATAAAGGCCTATGGATGACGCATGTGTTGACGGAAGCAACCCAGTGACAACGTCCTTTAAGACGTGTCCTAGTCGGTTCCACAGAGGATAACTCATCAGGAGAGCAGGGTGTGAAGAAACTTCCAGATTAAGTCAGAGAAGACGGGGTGGGGGGGGGATGCAGTGGATATTTTTAGACACAGATCCAGTCATTGCTCTCCCTTTTTCTCTCTCTCTCTCTGTGTCTGTCTACCACAAACACACACACATCCTGGCAAAAAAAAAAACAAGACAGGTAAACCAGAGCGAACTCCCCCCCAAGTTTATCTCCTCTTACTGCTAAAGCCAAGACAAATGCTGCCCGTGTTTATCATGCATTTTCTCTTTTGTGCTCACATCTGTAATTCTTTTCTTTTTGAAGGGTGGGCGTGGGCGAGGGGGGGGTTGTGGTCCAGATGCAGCCACCCCAGCAGCAGCATGTATACAGTGTGACTGCAGGATGTGTCAGGGGCGCCTGCATTGGCTGTCAGATACAGATGCTGACATTTCCCTGGTTGTCCTAATGAAACGGGTTTGATTGAAGCGGATGGATTGCGTGTGTGAGGGCGCTGGTTTACATCTGCAAGGTGTTGTGAGGTGGAATGCCTGGGAGTTAACCCCACCTGTCCCCTGGCGAACGAGCTGCTTTTAATTAGGGGGTGTCAACGCGCCTTGCTCCTTGTAATGTTTTCAATGCTGAGTATGTGTGTGCAGCTTGTTCAGATGAGAGGGAGCTGTTAAGACATTAGTGAGCTGGCGTGGTGCCACCAGTCCAGACTTAATGCAGCTTGGTCTTATTGATGGGCAGCACGTGGCGGTGAGGGAGCGAGAGGGGCGGGCAAAGACGGGCAGGACGGACAGAAAAAAGGCGGATGTAGAACAAAAAACTCCCCAAACTTTAGCCCCTGCCGTGTTTTCATACTGTGCAGCAGTGCCACGCTGTAATGAACTTTGGTTTTGCCGTCTTTTGTCAGCAGACACGTTCGGGTGATGAGTCAATATCAGCGAGGCACAAACAAACCGGGGCCCGCCTGTGCAGACTTCTGTCTGCTGTGGTGAGTCAGCTCTGTCCTCAGCAAGCATCCATGAAAAGTACCACGAGCGCAGACTGCAGCCTGTGTTGCTGCAGGAGGGCGAAAAAGCTGATCCAGTCCTCTAATGTGGCAACACACACTGTGGATGAGTGTCGTGCGTCACATTTGACAGCTCAGGATTAAAGATGCAAATAGTTTGTTTATTCAGACCGTGCAGCTCATTACTAAAAGGATAACTTCACAGCCAGCATGGACAAGAGGAAGGATTACAGAAGATTAATAGATTAGTAACTGATTAATCTGCCGATTGCATTTAGGATTAATCAATTGTTTTGTTGACAGGTCTTCAAATTGCTTCTTTCTTCCTACCAACAATCCAAAACCAAGATTTTAAATGACAAGTAAATCAGCAAAGCTTCACGTTTAAGAAGCTGGAACCAGCAAATGGCTCGAAAAATAATGAATCGATTGTCGAAGTAATCAGCAATCATTTTCTTTCAATCAACTAATTATTTGACAGACCGATCATTGCAACGCTACAGTGTCCAGATGTATAGACAACATAGGCGTTTTTAAAATGCGCTTTTGAGTCATATTCAATCACAAATGCTGAAATTTCTCTGGTTCCAGCCTCTCAAATGTAAAAACGTTCTTGATTTTGTAGCCCTCTGTGATTGTAAACTGAAAATCTTTGGGTTTGGGGCAGTTAGTGTGATGAAACAAGTCATTAAAATGCATCACCTTGAATTTTTTTAATTTGTAAGTGTTGTTTTTCAGTATTTTCTGACGTATTTTAGACGAAACTAAAAATAACTGCTGCTCGCTGTCTTAATGTTATTTTTTGGGGGGGATATGACAGTAGAGATTAGTGTCATGCATGTTTCCATTGGCAAGCAGTCTCACTATGGTGCATCGGCTGGCTCTGTGAAATATTCATGTTCTGCATAAAAGTTGAAGATAAATGTTAAAGAATCAAGCCTGCAGAGATACCAAGTGAAATTTGACACATTGGTGCGTAGTATGTCTTTTTACTGTAGTCTTGAACCATGTTTCTTAGATTATTTACTTTCATCTTTTAAAGGAATAAAGTCTTATGTGTCCATGATTGCAGCTTGTGAGAGACAGGTGATAGAAACACAAACACAACTAACACAAATAACAACAACACAGGACAAAAGATGAGTTTATTAATTCACTAAGTCTATAATAGAGATGTGAAAGCAAACAGAAATAGTGCCAGGCTTCCAACTTGAAAAAGCTCTTAAACCTGCACTTCCCATAATGCAACTTGCCTGGTGAGCATCCATCTCTCACAAATGCCACGCCCCCCAGTTTGGAACACAGGTTTTGTATTGATTGATCCATGACTTTGCGATGGAGATGATCAGGAGTATTTCGTGAAACATAACGCGCTTATACCAATGACTGACTTCCTCAATTCCACACTCCAGATATTTGTGTTGACACATCAACATCCGTACTGTTTCCTGTGTGTTGTAATATGCTGGTAAAGCTGGCCAGCATGTTTGCGAGAGCCTTCATTTGCAGTGGCCAGTGCATTGATCTGTCCAGGACGTGTTTGGTCAGTGTAGTGAGTGTTTAGTGGTAGACATGGAGAATGTGAGGTCAGCCCGCCCGGTCAGGAAGGAATGACCCAATCAGCTCATTGATCCATGTCAGGAGGAGGGTATTATCTCAATCAGCTTCTACTGTGGAAAAGGTTCTCAAAGTGGCAGCATGAAATCCGTCTTTTTTCTTTGTGTCGCATGCGTTTTCACATCATCGGTGAGTGATTCTTTCAATAATAAGTAGTCATTTGCACCTGCTGTGGCAGTTTAACGTGCTGCTTTCTGCCCAAATATCATGTTCTTGGATGATGTGAGCGGACTCGTCACAGGGAGACGAGGTGAGAAGTGTGTTTGCCAAGAGGATGACGCAGCCAGAAAGTTTTCAGTGATAAAAGCAGAAAATTAGGAGCTCTGTGATGCATTTGTCACATAAAATCATTTGTGATTAACATCCTAAGTTAGATCCACGCGCAGAGAGCTTTTGTCTGCCTGAAGCGGAGCTGTCCTTGTAGAGAAAAACAATAACACTACTATGCTAGATGTTTGTTTATCTCACTCTGCCCTGCTTTTTAAAGTCTCCTGTTCCCATACTATCTTTTTTCCCCCCCGCCCCTTATTAATTTTTACTCCATCTGTGCCTCCTCCCTCCCAGGTCACTCAGATGTGTCCATGGCAGAGAGCACGCTGGATCCAGAGGAGATCGAGGTGGAAATGACTCGTATCCAGCGCCTGCGAGAGGTCCTGGTGCGCCGGGAGTCCGAGCTACGCTTCATGTGAGTTGCTGATTTGTCAGTTTTCTGTGTTTTTCTAGCACCCAGAAGTAACAGAGCATTAGGTTCGCTCTGTTGCCATGCTGGGTTGACGCTGGTGACGCACTGCGAAGACACACTCGGGTGTTCTCTCCTTGTGACATAAGTTGGCTCTTTTAAGGCTGTCTGAGGGGAGGAGGAGGGAGGCCATTTGTCCATTGATTATGCAGAGGGCTGGACATGCCAATAGCAGCTGAGTGAGTCACCATGATGAACTGGTCAACATTACCCTCAAGGATTATGGATCAGTGTTTGGAATGACTTAGAGTATTTATTTCTTCTCTGTCTGAGTCCTCTCCGCCTTTATCATGGGAACACTCCATGCAGCATGACAACGTGGATGTTGAAAAGTTGTTCTGACAAAAACGGAGTCTAATACTGTAGCAGCGCATTTTGTAACGTAACGTCTAGTGTCTCATATTGCGTTGTATAGACTGGGTGTGAGACTTAACATTACCTTCAGCACCGCCATCCTCTTACAATAATAATGACCCTCCCACTGTTTATTTTGGATGATCATTAATGCCAGCTGCTTTACATGCACCATGTGAGCGATTACGGATTGAAGAGTCCCGACTAAATATCACATCATCCGATTTCAAAGGGCTGGTCTACGAGCTTCGGGGCAGCTGCAGCTCAGGAGGTTGAGCGGGTCGTCTAGTTATACGAAGGCTGCTGGTTCGAGTCCAGCTCCCCCAGCTGCGTGCCTTGAGCAAGATACTGAACCCCAAATTGCTCCTGATGAGCAGCTGGCACCTTGCGTGGCGGCCTCTGCCATCAATGTATGAATGTGTTGGTAATTTGTGACAAGTGTTGTAAAGTGCTTTGAGCGGTCACTAGACTGGAAAAGCAAGTCCACGTACCATTACTTGTGACATCACAAATAGTTTAGAACCCGGTCCTGGTCCAGAAGGAAGAGGAGGAGGAGGAGACGTCATGTGTCTGGCTCTTAAACTTGAATATTTCTACATCCGCTCTTTTTTTCTTTTCTTTTTTCTGCATAAACCAAGTCAGACACATAACAGCGGATCTTAAATATATTTGGTTGTATTAGAACTGTAATGCATGTCACTGATCAGTATGATTTTTCTACCAATACAGTGTTTTTTTGATTTTGACATAATGTCTGTCCAGTTTACTCTCTAGAAATTGTACTATATTACAATGCATTGATATCAGAATACACAATCACATATACTGTGAAAGGAGTGGATGGATTTCCAGCGTCAGAAAAATCATAAATCAGTCCTGTGTAGATTACCTGATGATTCTGACCCTCACCATGGCTGGCAGCAGAGCTTGTTCGTGATATCCCTCGCAGAAAAAGGTCAAACGGATGTGTAGAAACATCTTCTCCATCTACAGTTTGCCCTCCCATCTCCGTTAGCACACTATTCTTTCTCCTTTCTTAATATGTAAGGGATTGTATTTGAGAAAGACTCTTCAGCAAAAACCCTTGATGGTAAATTGTGAATTGCAACTATTTCGTCCAGGACAATCGTGACATGAACGTGACATTTTACTTTAATATTATTGCACGGTCCTAGTACATGCGAAGAATCAAGCAATTTCAGTGTAGCTTCAAAAAGTTCCTAAACAGTGCAGGTTTGTTGCTCAGCTGAAAAGTTTTTGACGCAAAACATGCTCCTCAAAAACTGCTGGAAATGAACCGAGGAAAAACTGCATTCCATTTTTGCCTATTTTCACCTATATAACATAGAAATACAAGCCGCTGTTTATTTTCTGGTGTTTCGAATCGGCTCTCCACTGTAACATGTCGAACAGCACAGTAACATTTGTGGGTCATTACAGCCTGAACATCTGCAGCGTGATGGCTGATGAGGCCGGAACACGTCTTTGAGAGCTCACTCAGTTGATAATGTTAGTTCACACGCCCATGTGAAAGGCTTCATTAGGCCGCCACACTGCTTATTGCTTACGTCTCTGTTGTCAGGCTCTGTTTGACTCAAGACGGCTCATAAACACACACACACACACACACCACACACAAACACTTATACACACACGCAAACACACTCTAACTAGCAGATGGAGTGTCATGTGCAGAAGCTGCTGGAATCCACAGATAGCGCGGAGAGAGCGAAAAACGAGGCAGGAGGAGGGAGAGAAATCAGAAGGGGGAGAAAGAAGCTGAAGGGAGGGGTCAAGGAGGGGGGGGAGAAAGAGAAGGGAGGTGTAAAACGGAGCACAGGGAGGAGGAGGAGGAGGAGGAGGAGGAAGCTATGGATGAGTCATCGGCTGATCTATCACAGGGAGGAATAATTCTGTGGTGGCTGTCACAGCTCCGCAGAGAGAGAGAGAGAGAGAGAGAGAGAGAGAGAGAGAGAGAGGCAGGGATTTAGGGAAGAGGGAAAGGAAATGCCGAAGCCCTGAGGTCTCAGAGTGCAGCGTGGATTGATTTATGTTGTATGTTTTCCATCTGCTCGCTCTCGTGATGAGTGACACGTCAGGGCCCGAAGCTGTGATGTCTGAATGACAAGTACAGGAGTGGATATTCACAGGACAGCAGAGGGAGCGGTGCTAAAATGACTTCTTGATCTATCAATTATTCAATCCACGGAAGATTAATTCCGAAAATTGTTATAGTTGATCAACTGTTTCAGTGATTAATCAAGCAGCCGAACATTAACTTTCAGATGTGCCAATGGGAAGAATGGATGCTTTTCGTTAGAGCTGCAAATGAATCGCCAATAGTTTTAATAACTGATTAATCGTTTAATTTTTCAAACAAAAGAGTCAAACATTTGCTGGTTCCAGCTTAAAGAGAGAAGGATTTGCTCTTTGTTCTTTATGATAGCAAATGAAGAGCCGTTAGTGGCTCTGACCCAAAAGCTTTGAAGATTCGGCCGTTGCCATGGTAATAGACGCCCAAATCAGTACTCCATGCCCTCCGTGTTTTTTGTTTGTTTGGTTGTTTGTTTTAATGCATTGCATCAAAAATCCCAAGTAACCCAGTAATACCAGTGCAACGTTATTCATTATGCAGCAACGCTAGCAAGACCTCGAAAAAGTCAAGCAGTCTGGAATAACTGTAAAAGTCCAGAGCCCGATATGCCAGAGGAAACATGGGGCATATACACAAGTCTACAGTGGGTTTGCCTTATCACATGAGAACTGTCAGTGACAGCTCAGCCATCTTGACATTACTTTGAATATTCACAGGGTGATTCTCTTTGAAGCTTCGAAGCCCCAGAAATGGTATTTGTGACAGCTGAAGTCTTTAGGTTTTGAACTGTTGGTTGGACAAAAGAAGTAATTTAAAGAAATTGCTTTGGATGTTGGACATTGTAATGAGCATTTTTGACTAAATGGCTAATTTATAATAATACTTAATTGTTAATATGTAGATTAAAATAATCATACGTTACGTCTACATTTCCCCGATGTAGATTAACTGTACTGTGGATTGGATTGTTTCAGGTCAAAAACAGCATTTCAGTCCTACTGGTGTTCATCTGCCTCTCAGAGTCTCTGATCAATTTGTTCCATTAGCTTAAAATAGAAAGAAGTGACATAGAAAATAAATGTCATGTGCCTAACAGCATTTAGGATTTATGATAAATTACACACGTGCAGAATTTTGTTTCACTCTGGGTAAAAAATCTGTTACAAAATGCATTTCCTGATGTGACACATATGCTCACCCATTAAAAAACAGACACCAGTTGATGGATTAAGTCATCTTATTTGTTACAACATCCTCAACGGCACACAAGTATCACAGGTGAAAACTGAAAAAGCCTCTTTTCCCGCTAAGGAGAAAGCAACACAACCAAACTCTGATGTGCACGTGCTGCTCGGATCATCATAACAACAGCAACGCGGAGCCATGGATTTATGTGAACAGCTTGGAATGACACATTTAACAAATAAACAGATGCAATGATCTTTTTCCTCAGAGTGGGTTGAAATGTTTCATTTCATCTGTGTTGTATATAATTAAGGTAATATTTAGGTCTAAAAATGATCAATCTCTGTGTTTTTGGCCTCTGAAAGATTTTTTTCACGTCATCAAGACACAACATTAGTGCCCGACAGCTCGTTTTTAGTTCATTTCTTCCACTGTTTCACTATTCAATATAACTTTGCCTAATGTCATTTCAAGTGGAAGTGGATGCAGCTAATCACATCTGCTGTTCTGTATTCTGATGGAAGCCAGTGATTGACTGTTTGCCTTCTTGTGTTTTTCTAGGATGGATGACATTCAGCTCTGCAAAGACATCATGAGTTTAAAGCAGGAGCTGAGACAGATTGTCACTGTACCAGGTACAGCTTAAACACACTCAACACACACACACACACACACACACACACACATATATGCATTCTGTCTTCTGTCACCTTCAAGAAAATCAGCTGTAAGCATATCAGGAAATAAACCACCCAGAATTGTCCCCTTGTGTGCAAAAGTGCCCGCGCTCCCTGTTCGGGCTCCTGGCGGAAAGTGCCTCTGTTTGCAACCCACCAGAGTCCCATAACCTGAGCAGGCATCACAGTGATTTATAGGAAGTGTCGTTACGCTAAACTACGCAGGATTGATCGTAAGTCTCTCTGACGTGGTGGGGTTACGAAGGAGAGATAATCAACGACACACACAAACGCGCATGCATCATCGCTGTGTGGGCAATATGAGCTGAGGGGAAGCTTTCCAGGCAAGGGGTCCAAAATGAATTTCAGTAAACACTCTTTTTCTTTTCCCTCGAGGGATGTTGTTGTGGTCAGTTTGACGGGCAGAGTGCAGATTCAAATATTAGTTTAACTCCACAGTCCAGTGTCTGCGTCTGAAATACAGTGAGAACGTGCTGAAATGAGTCACTGACGTCAGCTGTGTCACACGTAGCGAGGCATACATGGAGCTCTGCATGCAGCGGACCTGGCAACAGCACTCTGAGTATTTACATCACGTGTACGCGTGTGCAAGCGGGAGAGGCTGGTGTCGTGTTCAAACCAAGGACACGCGTAGCAACAAGACACACGGACGTCAGTCAGCTGTTAACCAGGGCACCAAGCAGTGATCTGTCAATCACAGGTTTCTACACCTACAATGTACAGAATGAGGGTGAAATAACAGGACACCACAGCAGTAAAAACAACTGTTGTGAATCTGTATGTATGAATGCTGTCAGGAAGGCACTGATGAACCTGGCCATTTTTGATCCCCTCAGTTGTGGTGCAGTCGATGTGATTCGGGACGGTAGTCAGGATTTTAAAAATACTGAGGTCATGACCCCCCCCCAGTCCAATCCCACAACCCTCCTGCCCCGGGTACCAGAAGACAGAAAAACGCTGACAAGACAATCCCATATTAAAGCGATCCTCCTGAACAGCAGGAAATGTGTCAACAAGTGGCAACTGATATTAAATGCAAAAACGCAGTTGAGTAGCATAAGTAGTCAGAGAGGTGACTCAGTAATATCAGTTGCAAAACAAAATTTGTAGTAGTGCTGCAGAGCAGTGGGTCCCTGTTTTGTTTGGCTTGAACATTAAGAAAATCCTCATTGTTCTTGATGATTCAGCTTTGGTGGCATTCCAGTAAATCTTACAGCCTCCCTATATGTCGCCCGCTCCCATGCACGTGGGATTACTGGTCACACAAAAACTGCCACTCATTGACATTCCCATGAGCCACTGGGGCCTCATGTGTGCAGTTGTTGGGGGCGCATTACTTAACTCCAGCACAATGAGTCACGTGACGAACTGTCCTGCTCCTTTGACAGTGAGTTTGTAGCCGTGCGGCCCTTAGATTGTTCAGCCCTCGGGGGGGAATCACACTGGAGCTGCAGCGCTCCGCTTTATTTCCGGATGAGGAGAAAGAGCTGATGTTTGCAGTCGCTTTTTTTTAAACCCCTTCTTCCCACCTAGCCTAGATACCAGCAGTTGCAGTTAACTTTGCAGCTGTCTGCGCATGTGTGTGTGTGTGTGTGTGTGTGTTTGTGTGTGTGCTTTGTTTGTTTATGTGTGTCTCTCTCTGTGCTCTGGGGTGTGAAGGTTAGGAACGTGAGACAAAGCAGAGAGGATGTTGCGTTCTTGGCTGTCTGACCGCGTGGATGCAAATTCCTCCGTCAAATGAAACATGAAACAGAGCTCTGTAGCATTTACATAATTAAGTCATCGCTTATTTGTCATAAATTATACATGTGGGGGGGTTAAGGGTCTGTTTGGGATGTGACTCAGTGTTCAAGAGCCAGCTGACTTTGCTGTAAGGTCAGTTTGCTCGGGTCAGTTGCAGGTGACTGAACGTGCGGAGCTCTCGCGTAACACACAAAGGTCTCAGTTTGTCAGCCATCCAGGTATGTACGCGTTTATCACTTTGTCTTTTTACATTTAACTGCTTCCCTTCCCCCCAGAGAAAGAAAAAACCAAGAAGCACAAGCAGCGGGAAGAGGAGCTGATCCTGAAGATCCATAAGCTGGTGCAGAAGAGAGATTTCCTGGTCGATGATGCTGAGGTGGAGAGATTAAGGTAGAGCGCTCCCGCATACAGTCGCAGTTCATATCCGGGAGGACGTCTGCGGGAGCTGACAGTGTGTTTGTTTATCCAGACAGCGTCGGCTGCAACAGTTCATTTCTTCATTTGATAGAGATAGGAAACAGTGGGAAGGGGACTCATTAGAGTAAACGTGTGGAGTGAATGTGAGCACGACTGAGGGCGTGAACAGGGTCACTTCATCATCGCAGCGCTGCCCGCTGGGTGTGTGTGCCCGTGGGAGGCTTGACTGATGACCGCGGCTCGGCATTGTCATTTTCTTCATCCCTCCCCCCCGCTCTGTGCCCACAGATAACCCACACAATGTGACAGAGATAACTCTGTGATATTAAAGCGTGTGAAACCACCAGCGTGGCTTTAGATCAATGAGAGTCACAAAGAAAATCCGCGTTGCAGCAGCATTAAACAGCTTCAACACACCGTCTGAGCAGCATTTCGGTGTGCACGACTACTATGCATCATGTGCTATTTCGAAAATATCGATACGGCAATATATCGCGATACTTTGCCGCCCAATACAATATCGATTTTTCAACTCCAAATATCGATATATCGCTGTATTTTTGTAGTAGAGAGAGTGGCTGAGGTCTTTGCAAAATGGATGGCAAGTTAACAACGCCTCCGCAATTTAAAGTTGACGTTTGGAAGCACTTTGGCTTCAAAGTTAAGAGAGATAGCAAGAACAACGGGCTGGACAAAGAGAATATTACTGCCCGGAAATTTCATGGGAATTAATAAAATAGAGAGGCTGTTTTGAATGAAATAGTTTTGACTCAATATGTCCTCTGATCAATATCATCTGATGTACATATACAGGTACTTGTGTTTCCATCTTTATTTATATCGCAATATCGTGATACGTATTGTATCGTGAGGTTCTTGCCAATACCCACCTCTAGCTATTTCACACGCTGACATTGAGAGAATTGTAAGCAAATCGTGGGGTCTTTCTGAGCAGCTCCAGATGTCAACGTCGAACATTGGCAACCCATCAATAGCTTTGTAATAGCCTAATACTTAACACAGTTCAGTCTGGACCAAAGTGCTAGACACACAGACTGACATTTCCACCTCTTGAGCTACGCAGTGACTATTATAGATACAAATTATTGTTTGCTGTATGATAAAAACATCTGTTTTTAACCCATTTCCCTAAAAAGGGAAAAAGGACAAAAAGGTCAGGAATGACATGAATCCTCACCCAATCTGTACAATGTGAACTAGATATATGTAGAACAGCATTTACATCTTTTTTTCATCTCATCAAGGAGGTATCTTACATCTGGCTGCCGTCATTTTCTGGACTGCAAACACAACTTGGCAAATGGGTTGGAATTATCTTTTATTGGATCCAGATAACCATTGTAGTCTTATCTTAACAAAGAAACAGATGCTTACTGTGATCCAAATGTAACAGGCTGTTTTCTCATAGCAGACATTTTGATGTGTCATAGAAGGAAAATGTGTAACTAATGACATTTGACAGTGGCTCCGTTAGTCAGTAAGTCATGAAGGTGAGCCAGCCAGCACGGCACCAGGACCAGGACCAGGAGAATTCAGCCCATGACTGATTTTATCATTTACACATGTGCTTTTCTGACTGTGACACGTCACAGTGTCTTCTTTGATAAAGGCCTATTCAGAGACAAACTGCGGTTAAACTAGCGTGCTAAATCTATAAATCAGGTGTGCTCAAGTGGCTGACTGTGTGACTGTATCTCAAAACTCAGGGAGCGAGAGGAGGACAAGGAGATGGCGGAGTTCCTCAGACTGAAGCTGATCCCTCTGGAGAAGAAGCTCAAAGTCACACAAAGTGAGTGACCATGTTTAGCATCACACACACACACACACAAAGTCAGAGAAGCGCAGGAGTGTTGCCCACTTTTCAGTTCCACGTCGTGATCATCTCTTTTTCTTTCTTCATGACAAGGTCCTCCAAAGCCCAAGAGACAAATCCCGGAGCCGCCTCCCAACAAACCATCCATCACCAAGTCAGGAGTGGCCGTCATTAAGGATTGCTGCGGAGCCACCCAGTGTGCCGTCATGTAACTGACCCAGGCCTATTTATGACCCCGCCCCCGTGTCAGAAACAACACACTCACGTCACATGACATGCCATTCATCCCCCTCCTGTGATTCAGAACCTCAGTTAGCTGTGATTCCCCCCTCGAAGCTGTTCAGAGATCAGGTTTGTACTCGAGGTTTGAGCTCACAAGCTTTCAGCCCAGAGTTTGGGAACTGATCCCTAATCAGTACGCGACGGGGGGGGAACCTCACAGTAAGAAGCTTCTTTGAGTGAAGACACGTGTCCGCAGTGTATATGAAGGAAAGGGAAATGTAAATACA
>CAEMYA010000115.1:2327306-2341801 GCA_903131615.1 Diplodus sargus
AAAAAAAAAAAAAAAAAAAAACAAGTCCTAAATGAGAATCAGATTGGGTCATTCTATTATGTAACATTCCTTGAAGATGATAATATGGTCTGTGATCATGGGGTTGATATAACTGAGAGCATTTACAGAACTACAAGCACAATGTCTATAAAGTGAAGTATACATGCTGGGGTTCTCTGTCCAACAGGAAAAAAACATCCGTTACATCCCGCTATGTTCGACAACGGGTACCTATCTTTCCATTTCAGCCCTTTAACACCAACCAGTGAACCTCTTTCACTTTCAGGAGACCAACAACTCAGAACAAAAGATACGGCTGCCTAATAAGTGACTGTTGGAGACGGCTGGCAGCTACCGAAGCTGAACAGTACTTTTGACTCCATGCTTTAGCCGGTCTAGCCATTAAATTCTCCATCGGTGTCATTCAAGGCTTACACAGAAATACTTAACGAGATCGGACATCAGTGCACACCTGACAAAATGTACCTGCAATGTTGCTACAAAGCTGGGTCATATGACAGTAAATGCCAGGAAAAAGCGTTTGTTTAAAAGACGTCCCTCGAACACACAGTGTGTAATTTCAGTCACTAAGGGGGCTCTCAATCAGAACTAAAGACTGGAGTAGTGTGGGATCATGGGAGTTGCTGCCTTTATTGAGAAACAACCACAACCGCTGATTAAAATCCATGTATGCGACTCGGACAGAAATCTTAACGGAAGAGGTAATGTTTTAAAGTTTGATCACGCCATGTTTAGTCTCGCCTGCCAGGTTAGATGAAACGGACCCTTGAGTAAATATGTGGTTTCTGGAGTTTGAACTTTGTTGGAAACATTAAGGACAACTTGAGCACATACCTCAATAAAATACTGAACAAAGTTCGAGTTGTTTTTAGACACTTTAATACAGATGTGTTACGTATTAGATGTTTTAAATCGATGTGTCCAAACTGCAGGTGAGCTAGATAAATAACTGATAAATAACTCCAGGTGAGCGGTCATAAGCTGCAACTGAATGGAATATGATGGACGTATACAATTTAGACACCAGGAAAACAAGCACAGCATGATCATTTAAGTTGATTTGAAGATTTTGAATTTATGACCCATTTTTGCTAAATAAAATCAAAAACTTCAAGATTACCTTGTGCTTCTGTATTTCCAAACCCACCCTGTGCGATAATGTGCTCAGAAAATGTACTGATTTTACATTAATATCTGCAATACGTTTTGTGGGCAAAACATGCAGAGTCCTCTTTATTCAGGGTTGTAGAGAGTTGTTGGGAATATACTCTGATACAGTTATACCTTAAAGATCATTTAACACTGAAAGGTGTGTCAAAACATTTGCGTTGCACTTTTGAGAGGCTGATGCCAACTGGCATACGACCTATGACCCACCTTTGTAGCAGCCTTTTCACTTGTGATTCGCTGACCTTTCATTATCGTGGTTAACGCCTGTATATGCCAACACTTACACATCACTTCATTCAACATAGTGGTTGGTTTTTCCCTTCTCTCTTTCTTTTTAAATGGTCTGCTGTGTCACATCACTGACATCATCTCAGCCAACAGCTACTGGAAATAACTGACTGTGGTAGTGTGACATCATTCATAGATATAATGGATATTGCTGACAAACAACTTGCATCCTCTGAATTTAGTCTTGCGTTTTTATGATAAACACCAGGAAAATGAATGCAACTCTCTTGTAAATGCCGACAATAGACGGTGTATGTTTGAGTGTATTTAGGACATTAGTGACTCATGTCAAGCAAAGTGTTGCCCCCTGTCACTTAACCTTCCCTCTGATAACTTAGCATTCTGTAGTAGTAGTAGTGAACTTATGAAGGTCCTGATGTTGAATATTGAACAAATATGCAGAAAACTAAGCTGAAACTACCTGTACATATATGTTTAAATAAAGAGCATCTTTCAGGATTCTGTGAGTACCTTGACTTTTTCATAAACGACCACAAAAACAGAGACGAGGCAGGAGTGATGCTTGTGAAATTTATTTACGGAAATCCTTTTGGTCCCTTCACCACATTAGACTGTTACAGCGACTTCTGGTGCAGTGAGACAGTGAAGCGGGGTGACAGAGGGGGGCGTCAGTGAGACAATTGTTGACCAGGTAAAACACAAATATAGTCACAAGGCAGGGGTTTTAAGGACACTGCTGAATAAAGGAAACCCGTCATGCAATGTGAAAACTGATCGAGGTCAGATAAACACAAACAGGTAAATACAAAAATGTGCTTCAATGCCTCTTTTTCTGGCCACTAATTTCATACATGTATTTCATGAACCAAAACTATGCAAAAGTGCATATTTTGACAGGTACGGTAACTTCTCACTGATGTAACCATACAGAGGAAGCTAAACAGGGAAGTTAAATGTATTCACCCGAGTTAGTTGCCACTGCAGGGAGAGCTAGGGTTTGTTCAAATTCACAAAACATAATACATTCTTACTGGCAAGGTTAAATCTAGACGTCTTGAGCATTTTAATCCTCTTTTTTTTTCCTCTACCAATTCTAAATCAATAACCTTTCTAAGCTGCTCATTCCTTCGTCCAAGAGGTTTCCAGACAGTCAGTAAAACAATGCAGGAGGGACCTGAACCCTTTTTAAAAACATTTTCATTGACTTTTTGTTGGCAAGTGGAATGCCAGCTTTTTAAAGGCCTTTCACACCAAGTCAGAATCAAGTCTTACAAAGAAAACTGCCAAATAACAACACTGCCTAAAGAGATAAACACTGAAACTGGACAGAAACTGATAAAATGGGCTCTTACCCATTCTTCTAACCTTTTCTCTGAACGCAAACAACAACAACAACAACAACAACAACAACCATCCTTTGACATCAGCGGCGCCTGGATTGTGCCAAACTTCATTTGGTGGCAGTTCAGCGGCCAGCAGTCTTCTAAACACTTGATACAGAGGAAAACGGAGAAACCAATACACATCAGTAAGTAAAAACTCCTCTACATCGAAATGTGAAGGATGGGGAGGTGAGATGGCAATTCCTTTGGCACCGTGGCAAATACAAGCCATTGTAAAAGCCCGGCAGATTCCAGAGAGCCGCACAGGGTCCTCTGTGTGTACGTCACAGTCTGATCAGGAGGCTTCTCGGAGCCCCCCGTGGTGCTCCACAAACAGCCGACCACCTCCCGTCCCCTCTCTTATCCCTAAAAACCATTCACCTTGTCGTTAAAATCAAAAACTCAGGAGTGCTCACTGCTCCCCTCCAACTCTTCATCTCAGGCAGTGTGGACGACACCGCTGACGCAGCAGCTACCAGCGACAAGGTTAACTTCAAAAACCTTGAGCAACTGTGAAGGTGACGGCCAACTCTAAGATCCTTTAAACATGGTGGAAATAAAAGGCTGATCTTAAAGAACGTCTTTCCCATCATCTGTTCCTGTCTGCTCCTCCTGGGCTTACACCATGCATAAACTCATTTATGCACACCATGCACATTTCACACCACCTACTCCAGTGTAAACCACACACACAGACGAAATACAGCTAAAAAGAACACAAACACACCGGCTGCTGGCTAAAGCCGAACAATCACAGTAAACCTCCGGTCCTGCTGCCTGAACACACACCTGGCTGGAGTATGAAAGCACCACCTTTCCCCGTTCAGATCTTCATTAGTGCCCTCTGGAGAGATGAGTCAAAGTCTTTGCTATAAATCAAACCAGTGTAATACAAGAATACAAATTCCTGAGAGCAGTGCTTGGCGCAATATCAATTAAAATGTTAGCATCCATGTGTGGACTGTTCAAAGACTGTCAGCTTCTTTTAACAAAAGCATCTGTCTGAACAGTTAAATGTTTATCGCTTCAGTCCTACAACATTGAATTGCCAGCAAACACACCACACATTTAGGCTAAACTCCTCCACAGACTACCAAATACTCTGCGTTACATAAAAAGCAACTGAAAATACTGTCCTTGGGATTCTTTACAATAGAGATAAAGTCGAGAATAGACCTCAAAAGAGAAGCTACCTCTTCAGAAAGAAGACTGAAAGAATTTTACAAGCAGGTGCTCAGCAGCCAGTTCGGTTGTCATGTCTACAGTTGCCTACAAAGCAAGATCTTTACAAATTTGAAATGCGTTCAAAATTAATGTCTTAAATTAAATGCTCTGTCTTTGGGAATACAGCAAGAACGTACACATGAAGGTTTCTCTATATGGTACATGAACAAAACTTCTCTAAACCTTCTGTTATTTGCCAATCTAATAAACTGAGAATGGGGGTCACTAAAGTTACTGAAGTTTACATAGAATAAATGTACTCATGCCTAGCTTTTCTTCCATTATTACCAAATGCTCTGTATACAGTGACAACTAACTTTTTTTTAGAATTAAGCAAGCGAGTGTACTTTGACACTAAACTGAGGATGCTCATTTATGGAAACATCATTTAACTTCCCTCTGGATGAAATCAAACAAACACAGGCTACAGTAGATGAAATTGGCAAATTAAAGAATTGCAGAAAATCTGCAAGAAGAAAAATCACAGCTTGGTGAACGTCACTGGAACAACACACTGATTGTGAAACAAGCAAGCAAAGAGAACAAAGATGGCCGCTGAGTGATCAAGAAGAAAGCAGAAGAATGCAACAGTCTGCTCGAGGGGACAATACCAATGATCTTCAGGGGTCTCGTCTGTGAAGTGTGTGTGTGTTCAGTGTAGCCGGTCAACTCTTGCATTTAGAGTTACACTATTTGTGAGCCAGTATTGCTTTGTGTGCATGTGTGAAAAGGATCAGAGGCCTGCTGTGAATGAGAAGTTGGCAGCTAGCTTAAATTTACTGCGTTGGGCTCTTCTGCTGGGACTGTCCATGGACAAGGGGGGCTTCGTGTTCGGGGGCGGGGGAGGTTTGGTGACTGCAGAGTCTTCTGAGCTGCCGGGCTGCTCGGGTGGCTCAGATGTGGTGTCAGCAACGGCTGCAGCTGCCACCTCAGGTTCATCACTCACTGAAATCACACACAAGTATCGACTGAGCTGACACCTCATCAAAGACAGGAGAGGTGCAAATAAAGTGTGATGTTCTCATTTAAATGGATTTCTGTTCTACCTTGCTTTGCCTCAGCCTGTGTATATCTCTGCTCTTTCACCTGAGAACTTTCTTTTGAAAACTAGAGAGGATTCAGTATTAAGAGGCAAAATAAATAAGGCAAAACAATCCTCCATTTTGTTTTTATACAATTAGGAAATAATAGCCATTGTCTTTAATCAGTATTTTCCCTTGGTATATGGAAGTTCACTTAATTTATTTGGCAGAAAGGTTGGGGTCCTTGCACAAGAACATGTCATGTTAAAACTTGATCAAATGAAAACTAACCTGTTGGAGGAATTTTCTCCTCAAAGTGAATCAGGTCCGTCTCCTGGAGGAGGACAGGGTCAGGGTGTAGCTGAGGTGAGGGTAGGCAAGAAGGCACAGGACCACACAGCAGGTCTACTGGTGATGTCAGACACAGCAGCTCTGACTCTGCGTCGCCACCTGGCAGATAAAGAACACAGTTTGGTTTCATCAGTATTTTACTTCAGAAAGACGGAATGACGGCAGAGGCCATCTTTAAAAATGCGCCTCAATTGGGAACCCAATTACGATTTTCATCCTGTTATTTAATTACATGATTAACAGTTCTTAATATTAACTTCACTATAATTTTTTCAACACTTGACCATCTATAGAAATACTGTGACCAGTGTTACCTGGACTCTGGGCTCCAGAGGTTGCGATGCTTATTGGGCTGTCTCTTGGGCTCTCTGTGTTTTCACTTGGCAGGGGGCTGTTGGGGGCTGAAAAGCTTCCCTTTGCTGAACAAAAACACATTCACACACATCGATCCATGTTATGTACTGTAGCTTCCATTCAGAGTAGAAACCATCTAATGTAATCACTTTAAGTACTCCCAGGGAGCACCCACAGATTAGACCTCTGGGTGAAGTGATCTGTGACAGCGTGTGTGTGTGTGTGTGTGTGTGTGTGTGTGCCAATGATTTCAAGTGATGATAAGCTCACCTTTACCTTTCATATCGTTCTTCAAAACGATAATCTTCTTGCGACCGTGCCCTTTGATCCAGACCACCTGATGATAACACATCACAAAACAATGAACATATGTAAAGACAAGATTACAAGATCTATTACAAGATCACTGACGAGCTCTGAAAGGAATCAGGTGTTCAATAAAAGCCCCAAGCAGATGAAGGCCTCAAGTTCTAGATGTACTGCCGTACAAATGACATCAGTTCCCACCTGTGGTATGGCGCTGAGCAGCTCGTCAGTGCTCACGTATCCGTAGCAACGTGGTTCGAGGCTGCAGCCTGTAAATTTGTTATAAGCCCCGTGGAAGTCAGTCAGGAAGATCTGGTTGTAATGGTAGGTGTGGAGGAGGCCGCGCACATTACGAGCGAACTGGTAAAGCTTGGTCAGCCTCACCCACTCCTTACCACGACCACTGGTGCCACTGCCAGCTCTGTCATCTTCGCCTTCTTCATGGTACAACTGTGGAAGGAGGAAGATTAAACACAGTCGACCAGTTTGCATCTGGAGTACAGCTAGACTAGAGCGTAAGGACAAACTCCAACTTTCACTCACCTCCACAAGGTAGGGCAGGCTCTTGAGCAACTCGCTGAGGGAAAGGAACCCATATTCACATGGGTTGAGCGGGGCTCCGTAGACAGTCAGGTAATGCTCACTCAGTGCGTCCACTCTGAGACCGCTGGTGACTTGCTCCTCCACTTGGGACATTAGCAGGCTCAGTATTTGGGAGGTCAGCAGGCGCAAAGACTTCCTGTTGATCAGCTGCACTTCTCGACCCTCAGCGCCGTCCACCATCTTAAAATGGAAAGAAAATGGCAGCTTGTTTATTGGTGCTGTACTAGTATTGTGGAAAACACTGGTGAGTTTTTAAATGTTTAACGTGTTGGTTTGCTTTGCAATCACTTCATAGAAAATTCAATTAACTCCCCAAGACTTTACTGCAGTTTTTTTCTATTATTAAGTATTTTAATTCAACATTTTAAAATATTTGTTAGGACATTTAATCTCAAAATTCCTGGGATTCCTCTGTGTACCACTACAGGGAGCTCGAGTACCACTGTTGGAGAATGGTTGACTGTTTTTGTCTTTTATTCCTGTGAATTTCTCAATAATTTATGATGGACAGGTTAATTAATTAGTTAATTAGACACGCATGTTTAATGTGTAACATCAGGAATATGTAGATTTACTGGATTCCAGATTAGATATACATTGATTCATACGTGATTCATTTGCAGTTATCTACTGTAGTATAGATCTACAAATGTCATTTAGAATTAACGAACAAGAACAAGTGAACAATGTATCTTTGGAGGTGGAGGCTCTTTACCTTGACAACATGGCAGAGTTTGGCGAGCAGTGCTGGCAAGGAGCTGGCATCGTAGTCCTGCAGGCGCAGACCATAACCAAATGTCTTGCTGTACTCGGTGAGCAGCTGGCTTACAGGAATGCTGGAGTTTTTCTGAGCCCGAAGCAGCTTGACCAGCTGAGCCGCCAGAGCCTTGATACGCTCCACCTCTGTCAGAGTCAGCACTTTTTCCTCACCACATTCCAACACCTGACAAATGTTGGGCACAGATTTTAAATGAGTGTTCAGACAAGTTGCTTATTTGACCCAGAAAGTCAGTAGGTCAGTTAATATTCTATTTTGAACAATGACTCCTCGTGGTTAAGTGTTTGACCAGAATACAATTGAATCACTTTCAAGGTACCTAAAACACCTAAAAAGTTAGATTTCCCTAAAACAAGAGCAATCAATGCATATTGTCACTTTGTTTATTTTACCAGCTGTTCATACTAACTTTGTATGTTTTAATCATGATTATTCATTGCTTGCCAATTTCAAAATCAGGAGACAACAAATGTGTCAACTGGATTATTTTATTTTAGATATTGGAAGATTTTTAAATCTACATGAGTGACTGTGTAGATGAAACAATTCATTTCAAGAATATATTCAAATTAAAGAATGATTCTTCCCTTGAAAACATCAGCATTTACCAAACTTAGACAAAGACTTTGCATGGTTAAGGACCATAATGAATCCTGTACAAAGACTCACCATCAGGATGTCGGGGATCGCCTCGAAGAGCTCCATGAGCTTGGTGAAGCCATAGTAGCTGAGCTTGCACTGACGACCGAAGTGATGGTGGTAGGTGGGGATGAATTTACTGAAAGGCATTCGGCAGTGAGGCTGGTGACGGAGAAGGTCCACCACCTCCTTCCCAAACTGCTTAGTGCGCTCCACTTCCTCCATTGTACGGTCTGTAGGTGAATAAGAAGGAGTTAAATGAAATCTGACCAAGTTTTTCTTTTAGTCTTTTTTAAATTATTGCTTTAATGGACCTCTCTTGGGAACAGAGATGACTGTGTCCATGTCCTGATATGTGATGGTGATGGTGGTGTCTGGGATCTCCATCAGCAGGTCCATCAGGTCACATATGCCGTAGTCTATTACCCTCCAGTCTCTGGAGAAGCACCTGATACACAAAGTATAAGAATACATCACAGACAACACTGATGATCTGCTCTTATATTTAACACCCAGTTTTCATCACACTATGAGAGGGAAATTGGAAAACATAAAGGCAATATCTACAGCACCAAGCAATGTTGACTGACCAATGGTATGCCTGCATGAAGTCCTTGATTGACACTTGTTTGCTGGCTTGAAATTTAAGCAGTTTGAGCAGGTCTTGGGTGAAGCGTTTCACTTGAGCACGATGGGTTAGTGTTAGTAAACGCTTGGTACCCATACCCAAGATCTGGAGGAGAAGCAAATTAAAACTTAAAAAAAAAACACAATATGTAAAATACAAACAAACAGAACAATGATTTGTAAATAAAAAAAATTTAAAACATGTGTAATATTCATCATCCTCAATACCTGCAGGACATGTGGCACAGCCTCCAGAAGCTCCAGCAGCTTCGAGTAGCCGTAGTCAGAGACACGGCACTGCTTGGCAAAGTGATGATGGTATGAAGGTATAAACTTGCTCATGGGCATGATGCAAGAAGGCTGACTCTTTAACAGGTCAATAATCTCTCGGCTGAACTGGATGAGCTGTGGGTTGCCAACTGGACTCTTGCAGCGCTGAATCCAGGGCTCTGCATGAACAAAATAAAATGTTTTACTTACTGAAATGGGTAAATCTGACAGGTTGAGAAAGCACTAGGTACTATAGGAACAGGATGAAAGTAAAGCAAAGATTTTGATTTTGAATGCTGTTACCAGAGTTTGGTGCTGGTGGTTTGTTGTGGATCCACTTGATGACTTTGAAGCCATTCTGGGCTGTGACTATTGTGATACTGGGAACGCAGGTAATGAGGTGCTCCAGAGGAACACCGCCCTCTAGTGTCTCATTGCCCAGCTGCAGAGGGCTGAATTGTGCTGCATAGCAGTCTGGAAAACTAGAAGACAATGGACTACATTGTAGACTTAATAGTGTGTGAAAACATGCTCTGTTAAAATAAAATAAAAAGACTGAAAATGAAAATAAAGAGCTGGTCACCTGAGTAATGGAAGAGTTCCCTCATGTGACTGCAGCAGACTGTGGACCTCAGAGGCTAAGGTGCTCAGAGACATCGCAACAAAAGGTATTTTATAGGAGTCAGGGTCAAAGTCAGCCTCACTGAAGAAAAAAACCCACAATCAGAAATGAAGACGTAGCGACTGTCAGCTGGAACTGTTCAGTTCGGAGAACAGTGTTTATAATTAAATAAGCATTTCATTCGAAATATTATCAATAAATCAAACAAAATTATATCAACCTGAAGTCCTGCTGTGCATAGTGTTGTCTGCAGACAGGTTCATGGTACTCCAGCTCCTCAAACACCACAGGGCTGCCACTGGTAGAGGAGGAGCCCTCCTGGGATTGGGAAGATCCCAGCGGGCTCTGACGGCTGCTTGGCAGAAGACACACCAGCCTTGAGCCTCCCTGCTCACGGACTGACACGACCTCTGGTAGCTTGTACAAATCCCCCACCACAAGCTTACGGGAATATCTATAAAGTGGTTCAAGAAATTCTTACAGTTTGACAGCGCAAACCACTTTGAAAAGCATTCTTATACTCAAAGTAGAGAGTAAATATGAATAAAGTTGCTCATATTTTAAATCCATGACGTGAGAAACACACTTACTTTTTCTCATAGATCTCAGTGAACTTGAAGAGGGGAAGGCAATTGGCTGGTGAATCCTGAAGAATGCTGATGATCTCAGTGCTGTACAATGAAAGAATATAGAAATTTACCACCACAATCCATACCAGAGCAGTTGAATAAATAAATGTAATTGTATCCATTAATTCCCGACTGAAACATGCTTGACTGTACCTGAGCATGGAAAGGGATTTGTTGTTGCCACCGGTGATTAGAGAGACCTGAATGCGCTTGCCTCCGATCTTGTAACGGTGCAGGCCGCTGACGGCACTTATGGCCTGTCGCAGGTATAACATCTGGATTGTGGCCTTCAGCTGATAGTCAGTGTGGGGGCTAAGCTCCACAGCTTTCACCTACACAAAACAAGTAACACAAACAGGGAAATGTTTTTAGTGGTAAATCATTTAATCGTACTGAAGGTGAACTCACAGCCGTATTATACTTAATCAGTGCGGTGACATCAGGGGAGTATGTCTTACCCGACCGTATCGGGAGAAGGTGTCATGCAGTGTCTGCTGCAGATCCTTGCGTGACATTCTGTAGTCCAGGTTGGCCACCTGGACTTCTGCCCCATCTGAGAAAGGCTCGAGAGGACCTTCTGGTAACGGGCTACGAGGGGCAGCGAGGAGGGGCGAGGACCGGCTTGACAGGCACGGGGACACACTCCTGTTGTTGGACATGGGAAGACATAACAACTAGCATGACGTTTTAATTTATGAAGGAATGGAGAATTGATATGTAGCATCAGCAGCAGGTCACATCCAGAACAACTAGTGCTCTAGGCCAATGACTGATTGGAAGACAAAATGTTACCTGGATGACCACGAGCCCTGGGACAGGACGAGGGGACTGAAGCTCCTGTGCAGGTTCAACTTGCTGAAGGCAGAGGGTGTGCTAATCTGGAACTCCCCTGAGCTCCTGTCCCTTTGTTCTACAGGGGACTCAGTCACACTGCGAGGACTGGAGTCATCTCTTCTACATGACAACATGAGAATGAATAAATAAACAAACAAATAATAAAAAGGGACACATGTAACAGCAAAATATATCAGTGATTACATCTATTTCGACATTATTTGCTGCACAGTTTCTGCAATGCTGATCAGTATGGTCTTCTTTTTGATTATTCTTTCCGTGAGAAAGATTTATATTGGAAAAGTTCAAATTCTATTCAACTGAAATTAGCTGGTGCAAGATTGGCTGGAAATAAACATCAGATCCCCACTAGCAGATATGTTAGGTTACAACTAAGAAGAAGGAAAAAAATATTGGAGACCAATTAGGCCTTTTAATCAAATGACATTCTTAGTCTAATGTCCCCTTTCTGTTTGTACCTCCTCCTGTACATGGATTCTCCAGTGAGGCCAGGCTTGGTCAACTGCTCGAGGACTCCTGTCTCACCATTACTGTGGGGGGAAGACGAAGCAGCACGTCCTTTCTCCAGGTGTTGGAGGCCCATTCTGAGCTTAACCTCCAAACCACCCAGCTCCTGGATCACAAACACAAGCAGCACATGTTGATTGGATAGATAACGTTAATGTGTTTGTGTATAAGCCTTTGTATCTGTCGAGTTTAACTAACAAATCATGCAATGACATAAAATTATGATCTCATGTTTAAACTTGGGGTGTGCATGCCAAATAAATCAAATGAATGCAAAGCACGACGTAATAATTAACACCACCTGAATACTTTGTGCATCATTGCTCTGTAGAAGGCAGTAAACTGATGAATAGAATTGGTTGAACTTGAGCAGAAATAGCAAACCAGACTGCCAATATCACAGCTGAAGACAGTGTGCCAATAGAGAATTGTGATTGTTACTTGCCATCATGTGTTAATTGACAAGTGATGTGTTAATTGACAAGTGATGTATTTGAGAGTGCTGCACTGAAACTCCAGCTTCTCTTTACTGCCCAACCATAGAGAAAGGTTAAAATGCATATCCCTTGCATTAGTCCACAATAACAAATGTATTTATGGGTAATTTCTCCCAAGTCCTCACACTGGTCTTTTTGGTTACAGTCAAGAAGAAAAAGATGAGCAGAGTTGGTCATTCCAGCCACCATAGGTCAGTTTTATCACAATGAAAAACTGCACGGGCCAAATTCAGACACTAAATATTCAGAGGGATGGATCAGACTTTGGACAAAACACACAGGCAGTATATCCGCACGAATATACTGCACAAGAAACAGCAAGAAAAAAAGCACAAAAGCAAAGCGCTAATTCATGCACTAATATGATGAATGACCAAACATGCACGACAATAGGCCATACATAAACACACTTTAAACATGCTACATGCCAGCACAGGCACATGAAAGTTAGCAAGCAGCTACAAAGCCGTTAGTCAAAGCAGCAGTTAGAAGGATATTGTGGGGAAAGAAGCTACTGATTTACAAAGCAGCCACACAAGGATATAGGGCAATGGAGGTTAAGGGGAAGCAGGCACTGACGAGTCTGCTGACCTGATGGGGCTTGGCTGGAGCACCACCGGGAGGCCCACTGCACCCCCTCCTGGGGCTGTAGGGCCTTTCAGGCACTGGGCCTGTGGTGTGGCATGGGCGCGTTGCTCGCCGTGGCCTTCTGGGTGACCTTGGCTTCTCCAGTGGCAGAAAAGAGAAGGAGGATATGGCGGGAGGAGGGGCGAACATTGAATCCTGGTTTTGATAGGTTTGGGGCAGAGTCTGAGACAAGTGATAAGGCCGAGACTGAAGCTCAGGCTCAGGACTTGCATCATCTCTGGGCCGTGGGGAGAAGGAGAGGCTGATTCGGCGACCACACACATCCTCATTTTCCATTCGCTTGCGGGCCCGTGAAGCTGCGTCAGAACTGCCAAAACGGAGGACTGCTGTGCCCTGGGACATGCCCAGCACCTTGCCACCGCAGTTGTCTGACAGGCGGCGGAGCCTGAGCTTCACAGTGTTCCGCAGGTTCTTGTCACAGTTGACAGGGAGGTTGTGCACATAGAGGAGGTTGAAACTGGGCTGAGGGAGGGGAGGAAGAGACAGCGTGCCTGTCTGGTTTGTATGATTTACACTTATAAAATCAAAGCAGCATTCTTCCTTGTAGTTGAAAAACAATTTGGAGAATGGCTAAGAGTGGTGAAGATTATGAAAAAAAATCTAATATCCCCTAATATTCTCATAAGAAAACTGCATAAATAATTAAGATGATCAAATTCAAACTCCAACGGCCTCAATCTCTGCCATCTCTTAAGTCCACACTAAAATGAAATCTCCTTAGATAGTTTTGCCAGCACCTACTTACCTTTTTTAATACAGAACAGAAAGTAATATTTAAATCTGAATGAAGCATTTTTGGGGCCTACCTGTGCTTTGACAAGCATGCGAGGTGGCAGATCTGCTGTGATCTCCTGAAAGGCCACGTGGCAGTGGGCATGCTGCAGCAGGGCTGAAGATGTATGATTGCCATGGACCAGGATTACCTGGAAACCATGGCGATGACGTAGGTCACTCAGCTCACTTGCAAAGTTGACATCCGCTGTTAACATTAAAAGGATAACACCTGTTATTACAAAATATTTTATGGTATGACGGCTAACTGAGCAAAGTGAATCTGAGCTGAACTCACAGGATACTAGTATGACAGTTGCAGGTGCAGTGTGAGTCTCAGCAAAGCGCCGTAGGCTCTGGCGAAGCTTGTCGTCTGCAGCATTCTTGGCTGTGGCGTTGATGTGTGCAACAGTTACCTGATAAAGAAAAAATATGTATACATAACTTTAGACTTGTTCCCATTTTGCTGACTTTTCTGTTGCCGTCTTTTTTCCAGGTCCCTACTTCTTTTACACAGTCTAATTCAAGCTTTTTCAATGTGTATATTTCACGCTTTTCCAGCAACTTACATCTGTTGTAAATTAGATGTAAGATGACCGACATGTTACTGTGCTGCAAACAACCCAAGTCATGTTTTGTGATCGCATTAGACAAGAGGGTGACAGATTAAAGGGAGACACAAAAGAGTCCCTGGTTTCAACATTTTTCACCTGTCATGACATCTTACATAACCTACTTGAGCAAATATAAAACAATATAATATTAAAGTAATGTGGATACAAATTCAAGCAGTTTCAAGCCCTGTTTTCAAAATCCACACACCTTAAGTGTTTTCAAGGATCCATATGAACCCTGTTGTAGTAGTTGGAAATAACTATGTAATTTAATGGACGATGATGGACTGTAATGTACTGATGTGGAAATACCTTTGACAATATCAAAGTTGTAATATTATATATATATATATATA